>JAASFJ010000032.1:0-58827 GCA_023333755.1 Globisporangium uncinulatum | reverse complement strand
CGCACCGAAGCCACGAGCTGGCGCAGGCCGTCAAAGATGCCCTGGACGCCGTCGCTAGCGAGCATGCGGTTCGAGATCCATACGAGACCGGTTTGCGTCATCCGGACGTAGCACGAGAGCGACCGGTGCACGTACTGGCGGTAGTACGACACGAGGCGCCGCGAGCGCACACTGCGCGGCTCGTGCTGCCGGAGCGCGTACTCGTCTCCGTGGTTCAAGTGCGTGAACGGGATCGGGTGCAGCGCCTCGCAGCAAAAGTGGAACCGCTCAATCAGCGCTTCCTCCACGAGCTGCTGCTCGCGTGGGTGGCTAAGTGGGAGGAAGATCGGACAGACCATTGGGTGCAAGTCCAAGTCGCTCGAGATGCCGTTCTCGGGGACCTAACGAGACACGCACACGTACATACACGAAGTGATGGTCAGTCATGATGTATGCGACGCACAGTGGCTGGGAGGCCCACACGACACAGTACGCACCTGGATGAAGTCGAGGCCGAGCTGCTTGGCACGCCGGACGATCCCCGTAATGTAGTCGTCGACAAGCGAGCTGCGGCACACGAGCCACTGCACTTCGACGTGGTAGCACTGTGTCGCGAGGAGCTCCTTGTCGACGCGCGTGATGACCCAGTTCTGGCTCGCAGGCGCGTCCGTCCCGCTCATCGGGACCTTGACGTTCGTCTGGAAGACGCGCTTGAAAGCGTCCACGCCGCTCGTCGCCATCGCCGCTTTCCACTCGGTCGAGATCGCCACGTCCGGGAACCGCGTGTCCGACTTGGAGCGCAGGTACTCGATGAACTTCTTGCACCGCTCCGTGTAGTCCTGGAGGCTCTCTACAGATAGCCAGTGAGCCACAGTCAGTCAGTAGTTAGATAACGCCAACAGCATTCCGTCAAGAGACCCACGTGCGCTTCTCTCACCTTTGTCTCGCTCCGAGCCGTCCAGCCGCGGTGGGACGACGCAGTACATGATGCGCTTGTACCGGATCGCTTCGCTCATCTCGTCGTAGTAGCCGCAGATGAGCTGGTCCAAGTAGTTCCACGCGTACTCGAGCAGTGGGTACTTGCGGAACTCTTGCGAGACCGAGAGGAACGCGTGCGCGACTGGCGACCAGAGCGAGTACCGGTACTCCATGATGTCCACGTCTGACCGCACCTTGGCCTTCTGGAGGTACCGCTTCACGTCGATCGTCTGCGTCTCTTCGTTGAACGTGATCTCGTGGATGCGGTGGCCCATGCTCACGCGGAAGACGTTCCCAGCAGTCTCGCTCCCGCTCTCGTCCACAGTCACGAGCTGGAAGTCTTGTGAGAACCGCTGGGCGACGAGCTCCATCACGAACTCGCTGTAGTCGCGGAACGTCACGCCGTTCTGCTCGTCGCGCTCTGGGAGCGTGACACTGTAGAACGACTGCGTGTAGTGCGCCTTGAGCTCATTCGCGGTCGGAAAGAAGTCGCTCGTGAGTGGGAGCAGTGCCGGGAAGCAGAGACTCTTCCACTTGAGCATGTTCTGTACGAGCCGGTACTTGGCGTCTTCGCTCGGGCGGATCTGGCTCCACCGGCGCTGGTTGCTCGTGAGCTTGCTGCTGAAGATGTACGCTTGCGAGCTGAAGAGGTCGTCTTTGCCAGCGCCGTCGCCAGGACGCAGCATTGGGCTCGTCGTGTACGGTGCGTAGGCTGGGCCGCTGTCGAGTTGGTACGTGCTCGGCAGCGAGCCCGAGACGTTGCGCTGCTTCGCGTACTCGAGCGACGACATCTCGTCGTCCGACGACGACAGGAACTTGGACTCGGAGGTCGCAGAGCCGTGCAGCGGGCGAGGCGACGGACTGCGCTCGCGGTGCCGCCACTGGCTCTGCATGCTCTCGTGTCCGCCCGTCGGGTCAGTCGCGTTGCCGGCTGAGCTGGACTGGAACGTCATGACGGACCCAGTGCCTGCACGCTTCTTCGAGTGCGAGCCAGGCGGCGGACGAGGCCCGAGTGGCGGCGTCAGACAGAGCCGGTCGCCTCCGTCCAGCGGCTTTAGTGGAACAGCTCCACGGGCGGGTCCGACGAACCCAAACACCTGCTCGTCGTACTTCTCAAACTGCTGAAGGACCTTGCTCCGGTCCGACGGCGAGAACGACCGCACAGTCGGCACCATGTCGCCGTTGTACGTGATGAGGTCGTCGACCGACGTGATCGACGGCGACCGTGTACGAACGAGGTCGCTGTCAAAGCCCGCAAAGAGCAGATCGGTGTACGTTGCGGACTCGGAGATCCCGTTTGTCGAGAGCCACGCGCGTCGATCGCTGTCGTCGCTTCGAGTCTGCTCGTGAGGAGGGTCTTGAAAACGGTTCAAGAGCTTTTCAAGCGGCTTGGGGAGCGCGTACGTCGCGCGGACGAAGCGGTCGTCGTCTTTGAACAACCGACACATGGGCAGCGGCACAAAGTCCTTCGTCTTGGGCTCCGTTGGGTGGCACACGGCGCACTGGCGCGTAATGTCTTCGTCGAGCGGACACACGTGGTCGACCATCATGTCTTCTTCGACAAAGCAGAGCGGGATCCAGAGTGGGATCATATAGTTCTTGCGGTTCTCCAGCCGTTGCGTACAGTACTTGCAGAGCTGTGTCGGCCGCACGGACGCTGCTCCACCGACATCTGCGACCGACTGGCTGTCGAAGAGACCGTCGTTCGACGCTGTCCGTGACCGGCGCTGGAACGCCTTCGCGGCTGTGCCAGTCTGGTTGTTGGCGCACAAGCACGCGTCTGCGACAGCGTTCGCTTCGCCCGCACGACTCGGGAGCTTCATCTCGCTCAGCTCCGACTGCTTGAAGAGGAAGAGCGGGCACTTGTGCAGCGGCGGCGTCGCGAGCGAGATGAGGTCGATGCCGATGCCGTGGTCCATCATGCGCTGCTCTGTGATCTCGGCGAGGCGCTTGTTCACCGAGAAGATCCCGTTGCCGGCCGTCATGAGCACGACGCTCTGGCCGCTCCGGGCGAGGTGCCGGTCAATGTGGTGCTTCTCAAAGATGTTGAGGACGAGGTTGATCGCTTCCAGGAGGTTCCCGTCGCGAGCGTACGACGGGACCCCGAGACGGGGCGTCGACGACTCGTTGGGATCGCCAGTCGTCGGTCCGCCTGAAGCCTCCGACGGCGCAGTCGCATTCGCTTGCCAGCCGCACGCGTGTGGAAACGCGTTCATCTCGCGCTTGAGCTTCACGAGCAGCGGCTGCACGTCCGTGACAATGCTGTCGAACGCGACGACTTTGTAAAAGTCCTGAAAGTGCCGACCGTTCTCGTCGACGCCGATCGGGAAGTAGTCGCGGCGCTCGTACGGGAACGTGCGCTCGCGGTCTTCCGACCGGCGCTTCGCACTCGCTGCGTGCGCACGCGACGTCGCGGACGGCCGCGTGCTTGCTCCACCGCTCGACGCCCGTCGTTTACGGCCTGGAACCGACGACGACGCAGTCGCAGTCGCAGAGGCCGACGGTCTCGTTGCGTCCAGCAGCTCCTGCTCGAGGTCGGGGTAGTAGCTCCGTGCAAAGAAGATGATCGTGAGGCTGTGCGAGACTTTGTGCTTCATCCACTTGTTCAGTACGTTCTGGACAACGCGGAGGAAGATCTCGAGGTAGAGCTTGCCTGAGTTCGCCATGTCCCACATCTCCGGCGTGAGCTGGACGAGCCACATGACGCGCGACGTCCGCGACCGGAACGCAAACTTTGTGCGCGTTGTAATCACGCCACTCGCGACCTTCTCGCCGCCACTGGCGCGCACGTCCATGACCTGCCACCGCGCACCGTGGACGCGAATGTTCTTCCCGACGTAGATGGGAACGCCGACGACCGCTTTCTTCAAGTACCACAGGTCGCGACGGGACATGAACTGGTCTTTCAACGACACTTCGACAAAGTCCACTTCGACGTGCGTCTTGGGGACGAACCGGACGAGCACGTCTTTGTACGGCGCGAGGTGAAAGTCCGCCGCCGTGTCTTTGAGGACGCTCACTTGCATGCGGCCGCGGACGGGGAGGTTGCTGCTCAATGGGATCTCCATGAGCAGGTGGTGCCGTGCCGCTGCTGCGGTGGACTCGCTTGTCGATAGCCCAGTGGCAAACGACAGCGACCGCTCGCTTGCGTGCTCGCTACTGCCGCTGTCGTCGTCGTCCGGGCTCGCGTGCGGCTGGAAGAGCTCCACGACGTAGTCGTCGCGGTGCAAATCGCGCAGCTGCGGAAAGTACTCGGGGTTCAGCACGAGCTCTTCGCCGTTCTGGAACTCGTGGCTGTGCACGTAGAGCTGGAACTGTGCCGCTGGCAGCGCCACGAGCGGTTTGGCGGTGCGCGAATGGGGCGAGGGAGAGCTATCGCTGCCTGCGGCCGCGGGGTCTGGAGCCGTTGGCACGGTCGCAGCCACGTCCGGTGGCGCTAGAGCCAGCGACTCTGGCGCAGTCGCGCCTTTCGCAGCGGCCGCAGCAGCCGCTGCACGCCGTCGCTCCGACCGTCTTCGCATGCTGGTCAGTCTGTCTTGTCTGGTGGAACTGCTCAAATTCGGACTGACTCAGACAGTGAACAAATGACAGAGAAAAAGAATACAAGAAGCTGGACGAATTTAAAGACGGTAGTGTGGACTGTGTTTTTGGCGGATATACTGCCGAAACAACTCTCTTTCTCCCTACACAATGTGGTCTTCTCACACACTCTCTCTTCACTACCAGTACTCTGTAGTGGATGTGGACGACAGCAAAGCGCCGCCACGGTGGTGACGTCTGCGACAAGACGCGCATGGCAAACACGCTCACTTGCGCGGTTTGCGGCCGCCCTTGGCCGACCCGACGATCGCAGACACCATCCTGTGGCACATACAAAAAGCAAGTGTATCACGTCACAACACTCACTCACGCACTCGGTCGTGACGCCACCAGAGAAGCTAGAGGGGACAAACGCACCAGAACATGCCGTAGACGATTTGAAAACCGTAAAAGACCGTCTTTGCGATCGCCTCTGTGCGGGCGGCTTGGAGGTTCTTGAAGCGCAGGATCTCTGTCGGGTCCAGGAGGTGCTCGTTGCGCATGACGCTGGAGTCGCAGGAGATACCCAGTTAAGTGCGATGCAAGAACTAACCCAATCACATCGCATCCACGAACATACCGGCGGGCGTGCCAGAGGGCGATCGGGACGTTGAGCAGCAGCACGTACGGCGCCCACGCCATTAAGCAGAGAAGCATGAGCACGCCATGCAGCGCCATCTCTGGGTCTACATGCCAGCCACATGAACCATAGTACAATATTACACCACACGAGCGAGAGCCAATGAGCACGCGAGTGAGCTCTCCCCCTCACGTGACTGACAGCAGCCAATCACACCCGCACGCACACACGTACACACGAGCTTATTGAGGCGCTTGGCGACATCCGCAGGGTTGAGGTGGTCGAGCTCGAGCTCGTCCAGCGTGATGAGCTGGCGTGCAGCACGAGTGTGATGAGTTGCAGGGGTTGGTTAGTTGGTGTCGACGGGAGGCAGACGTACGTACCCAGTAGCCGTTGAGAAATGTGAGCAAGACAATGTCGACGAAGCTCAGCACTGCGAGGAAGACCGACATGATGTCGCTCCTGCTGTCGCAAGCAGTGCGTGAGCATAGCGCCCAACAGTACAGAAGGGCGGGACGAGCGCTCGCTCGCTCGGACGTTGGCCTCACCTGTTTGACGAGCTTCTTTGGTGTTTGTTTTGGCTCGCAAGTCAAACTAAACTACCGCACTCTCCGCTAAAGTACGCTTCATTTTCAACACAGAGCACGAGCAGTCACTCACTCACGCCGTCGAGCCATGGCGCTCACGCGGCACTGTACGTGGGCTCTCGACTGCTCTTCCTGCTCTCACTGCTGCTTCTGGATGCGTCCTAACTCAGCTGGTGCATGCAGCTCACTTTCTCGGCCACGCCAGCACTGTCAACTGCCTCGCATTCGGCCGCAAGTCGGTGCGTGCGTGCATTCATTCATTCATTCGTTCGTGTGCTGAGCTCTTGGGTCGTACGCACTGGAGCTACTGCGTCTGCTCAAAGACGGCGCATCTATTGACGCTGCGCTCGCTCGTACTGAACGCACGGGTGCGCTTGCAGGGCCAAGTGGCGGCAACCGGCGGTGACGACAATGTCGTGAACCTCTGGCGCATGCGTGAGAAGGAGACAAAGAACATCATGGTGCGACTCGCCTTCTACTGGCTCTTGCTGGTACATAAACGACTACTGACGGTGCACGCACGTGATGCACCGCCAGAGCCTCTCGGGCCACCAGAGCGCTGTCGAGAGCGTCGTGTTCGACCCGCTCGAGCGTAAGGTCGTCGCGGGTTCGAAGGCCGGGTCCATCAAGGCGTTCGACTTGGAGGCGGGCAAAGTGAGCCGGACGCTCAAGGGCCACATGGCCACGTGCACAGCGCTCGACTACCACCTATACGGGGACTACGTCGCCTCCGGTTCGCTCGACACCGTCGTGAAGGTCTGGGACCTGCGCACCAAGAGCTGTATGCAAGCGTTTAAGGGCCACAAGACCGAGGTGACGACAGTGCGCTTCACGCCCGACGGCCGCTGGCTCACGTCTGGTGGACGCGACGGCACGATCCGGATCTGGGACCTCACGGCTGGGAAACTTCTGCGCGAGTTCGCAGAGCACAGCGGCGCTATCACCAGTACGTTGTGTCGCGAACTGGCTCCAGTGCTCCAC
Source organism: Globisporangium uncinulatum (assembly GCA_023333755.1). Classification (NCBI taxonomy): domain Eukaryota; phylum Oomycota; class Peronosporomycetes; order Pythiales; family Pythiaceae; genus Globisporangium; species Globisporangium uncinulatum. The sequence goes on along the minus strand of JAASFJ010000032.1, from coordinate 52,143 downwards.
GTGCGCGTCTGAATGAGCGTGGCTGCTGAACTGTGGCTCTGCTGGGCTGTGGTAGACCTCGAGTTCAACCCCGAGGAATTCATCCTCGTGTCGGCAGCGGCCGACCGTACGCTGCGGTTCTGGGACGTGCAGGAGTTTGCGCTCATTGGGCTCACGCCCACAGACAACGCGACGGTGCGTCGATGGACCGGCCGTGTCGTGTCGTGTCGTGTCGTGTCGTGTCGTATCGTGTCGTGTCGTGTCGTGTCGTGTCTGTTGGTTGGCTGACACGTCGATGCTGCTGCAGACGACGACAATGTGCCACACGGTCGCCGAGCCCCACGGTGGGAAGTTTCTCTTCTGCTGCTCGCCTGAAGCCGTGCGCGTGTGGTCGTACGAGACGGCGATCGAGGTGAGGGGCGTCTATCCACTGTCGTTTACCTCTCTCTGCTCGTCTCTCTCATCGTTGCCGTCGTGTGATATGCAGTGTCACGACAGTGTCATGTGTTCTCGCCCCAAGGAAGTCGGCGCCGTCGAGTCCCACGCAGACTCGACGATACTGCAGGACATGAAAGTCATGATTGGCTCGATCCAGGACGCGTTCGTGTCGATCTGGGTCTTGGACGCGCACCAGCTCCGGCCGTTCAGCAGCAGCAACGCAACCAGTGGCGGCGGTGCACGAAGTCTGGGAGATCCAGCGAGAAACCAAGCAGCGCCAGTACCATCTCAACCGCCTCTCCAGCAAACGCCAGCGCCAGTGCAAGGACAGCTGGTTACTGCGTCCAACCAGCAGGGAGTGGCGAGAGCGAGAGAAGCGTCGACTGTCACTATCAGGAGCAGTACTGAGCGCCTCGCTCCTGAATTCCAGAGCCGCGTCGCGGTCTCCAGTCGGCCGACGACTCCAGCCACGCTCCTTGCACCGTCATCAAGCAGCAGCAGTGCTCTAGGAACCGCCAGTCGCTTCACAGAGGACCCTCGTCGATCACGTGCGTGGACACTTGAGAGCGGCCTCGAACGTGGCGTTACTTACGACAGCGCCACTCACGACTTCATTGTGTGCGTGTCGTGGTGGTCGTGACGACGGACGCTCTGGAGCAGACGACGCGCGGCCAGCGCCACCAGACCCCCGTCCGCCTCTGCTCGACCACCGACCAGCGTCCAGCAGCAACCGCGTCGGCAGCACTGGTGCGTGGCTCTTGGTGCCACTGTGAGTGGAGTGGAAGGCGACTCAGCTGTCTGGAACTGACGAACGCGACGCTGTCTCCTGGTCTCCAGCAGCAGCCGCTGTCCCAAGTAGTAGCGTCGTGAACACTGAGCCACTGACCCAGGACGACGTTGTCGTGACGACCGACTACATTATGGAGCTGCGGTGTGGGATGGACACGTGCGTGAAGACGTTCAAAGCGCGGCACCAGTGCGTGCAGCAGCTACTGGGGCACTGGGAGCGAGGGAATCTCCACGATGGCCTCCGGTACCTCAGTCAGCTCCCGAGCGGCAAGCGAGAGGCGATTGTCGTCGACGTTCTCCGGGTCACAGACTTGCAGATGCTCGGACTCGACCTCGAAGGCTGCGCTCTCCTCCTCCCGCTCGTGACGGAGCTGCTCGCGAGCAAGTTTGAAACGTGCGTACATTCGTACGTTGCTGTTGGAAAGACAGAGGTTGTACGAGGTCTGCGGTGCTGACGTCACGTGTGCCATGGACGAGAGCTTTAGGTACGTGAGCGTCGGGATTGCGTTTGGCCACAAGCTCTTTGACGCGTTTGCTCCGATCGTCAAGGACTCGCTGCGGTCGAAGCAGTTCCGGTCGCGGGATGTGGACCTCGCTGGCGACCAGCGGTGCGTCTGTGTGTGTGTGTGGTTCACGCCCCAGTAATACTGCTGCTGTAGGAGCTCAGCTGACCATTCATTTACCCGCTTGCTCTTGTAGCTCGCAGCGATGTGCAGTGTGTGACGGGTGCTTCCAAGCGATGCACCACCAGCTCCACGCCCTCCAGGAGCGAGCGCAGTACCCGTCGCTGCAGAGCCAAGCGCGTGCGTTCGGGCGCTCGCTCGCAGACTTTTACAGTGTCGGCTAACGCTCATGAGTAACTCTGTGGCTTTGATCGATCGCCTCTCAACGCAAGCACTCTTTGACACCGATTGCCTAGCGTGTGGGACGTACGTGACGAGCAGCGCTGTCGCACTGACACTCTCAGACTCAGACTCTCAGACTCAGAGACGCGACGTCGCGCGCACCATGGTCGCTTTGATGATCCCATGAGGCTCGGACGTTGGCAAGAAGACTTCGCCGTGCGGGTGGAGGTTCTTGAGCCCAAAGCGCGTGAGGTCGACTGGGAGGTTGTGCACGTTCGGCATGAGGATCGTAATGTCCTTGACAAACGGGCACTTGGCCAGCACGGCTTCGCCCATCTGGAAGAGCGTGGCTTGCACTGCGTCGCTCGGCACGCCAACGTCCGACGGGCCTGCGAACGCGTCCAGCAGCGTCTTCTTCACTTGCTCACGCTGCGCTTTGAAGCACGAGCGGAACGCTTCGGACGTGAACGTCCACGTCGCCTGCACGACGGTGCCCACGAGGCGGTCCGGCACGTCCGGCAGCGTCGTGTAGGCGTCGCGGAAAAAGTCGACAAAGCTGCTCTGCGTCGTCTTCATGACGCGCCAGCCGTCAATGCCGGCCGAGAGCGACACGAGCGGCTCGCCTCCGTGTGGCGCCTTGCGTGCCACCGCACTGTTTCCATGTAGAGAGACGCACACACGTCGAGTCAGTACGTAGCCGTACACAACACACAACACAGTAGGAGGCACGTACGAGGTCGTGGCGATGCCGCTGTCGACGCCGACGAACGCGTGGTGGTGCGGCCGCATTTTGCCAGTCGAGTCGGCCGTCACGACGCGCTCCCAGTGGGTCTCAAAGAGCTTCACTTTCGCCACGTCGACAATCTGCGGGTGCGTGGCTACAAAGTGCTTTGCGAGGATGATGGCAAAGTCCTCAATCGTCTCGAACTCGTGCTGCTTCGCAAGCACGTAGACTGTGTTCTTGACCGAGTCGGTCGGGAGTACGTTGCTGTTGTCGCCATTGTAGTACGCGCGCTCGGCCGGCCCCTCGAGGAGGATCTCGGCCTCGAGCTGCAGGACCGTGTGCTTGTCGGCAGCGCGCGTCACTTTGAGCAGCCGCACGCGGCCCTTGCCATGCTCGTGCGTCAAGAGCTTCACCACCATGTCGTTTGGGAGGGAGGGAGGGAGCGAGTTGGAAGGCGCTTTGGACCTTCTGGAGGGCAGACGCACTTGAGCTCGAGGACGCGAATTGAGAAGTGTCGGCGGAACGAGTGAATGAATGAAAGGCATCTGGATACTGTACGAACCGTTACGACAGCTTTGAGAGTGATAAAAGCAAGGGGGATCATTCGTACGTAAGCGAGCAAATTCGCATTCACCCAGTTGAGGTTGCAGTTTGATTGCGCTAAAGTACGCTTTCAGAATTGGAATTAGTCAAGCTGATTGATAGAAACAAATCGAATTTGATACTCCGCTGACAAGTGCGTTTCTCTGTGGCGTGGTGGCGCTCTCAACGAAATCGCAATGACGCCTCGTGCGTCGCCTCGCGATCTTCTTGCCCACACTTTGGTCTTCACTCGTTGTGCTTGACAGCGAATGCTCTCCCTGAAGCGCACGCGCATTCTCCAGGCGATACAGTTTGTTGCGCTGCAAATACGAACGCGAACACTGTGAATACTTTCATCTGAGGGACACGCAATGGTGGAGCCAACAACTGAGGGCACGTACTCAAGCGAGGGTCCGTCTTCAGGTAAGTTCAAGTCCACGAGAGGGGCGGGCGTCTTGTTTAGGCAGCGCTAGGACGATGGAAAGCAAAGCAGTTGTTCAGGACGGGAGCTCGCTGTGGTTCAAGGTAGCGTCGTAGTACCAAACTGCACCGCTTCGTCGGATCGGAGGAAGTCTGGCGCGTGCAATGGACTGTCGTGACTGGAGCCCCTTGTTCGCCTGGGGCGAGGTCGCACGTGACGACACCAGCAGGAGAAAGCCCAAGAGCTTGAGCAAGTGCGAGCGAGGTCTGCCAGTCCTGTGACGACACCACCCTCGCCGAAGTTGAAGTCACCATTTCTGAACTTGCAATGTCCAAGCTGCCAAAACAAACACACAACGAATGCATCGACCTCCAGTGTTTTGTGTGCAGCTTTTGTCGATTCTACTTTCTGTCAACGCGTGTCTTTGGTGCTCGCTCCTTGCCTTCAGTATGTTGACATTCGGCTTACTCAAGCCAAGTCACTTTTAGCCACCTTTGAAACCCCACTCCCGCACTCCATTCGACCAGACAGTCGAACGAAGAGCTCCATTAGTTCGAAAGTGACGCACGGACCCCACACGTCGTGCTACCACTCTAATCGATCCCGATGCACACTGTCCGCGTCGCGAACCGCGGCGTCGCTCTCCTGCCGGCACTGCGCCTCCAACTGTCGACACGCGCCACAACTGCAGCAACGAGCGCCGCCCCACCATCTGCCACGGCCACCAGCACCACCACATCTGGCAGCCACGAAAGCGACGGGGCACAGCTCCTGGTGCCTGCGGGAGGCGTGTGGCGCCACCGCCCGAGCCACTACAGTGCAGAGCGACCAGCAGGCAAACAGTGGAAACACATGGACCGTGCGTCGTTCCGACGGCTGCTCGAAGAGTGCATGGCGGTCAACACCGTGTCGTCCGTGCTGCGCAAGGTGAGCGAACGAAACAGCGTGTGGCTAAACCGACAGAAGCACTGACAAGCGTGTGATCTGTGTGTGCTTCTCTCTCTCTCTCTGTATGACGCTCGCTGGCAGTACATGGACGAGTTTCCAATCCTAGACACCAAGTGGAACGACCAGGAGCTCGTGCTCATCACGGGCGCGCTCATCAAGATGAACCGCAGCGACGCAGCGCTCGACGTGCTGCGCAGTCAGATCCGCGAGCCGAACCGCAACCGCTTGAACCGCGTCGCCGCCGAGTCCGCGCGGCTCGGGAACGCAACAGTCGCGCTCGGCGTGCTCGACATTGCCAAGCACTTTGACCTCGAGCCCGACGTGATCACGTACACGAGCGCGATCCACGCGTGTGCGCGCGGCAGTCGCGCGGACGTGCCCACTGCGCTGCAGCTGCTGAACGAGATGATCCACGACGGCGTTGCGCCGAACCACCGCACGTACGGCGCCGCTGTGCTCGCGTACGCGCGCCTCGACCGGTGGGACGCGATTGAAGAGCTCATGGACGCGATCGCGTACACGGACGACCGCCACAAGAGCGACGTGTTTGCGTCGGCGATCATCACGTGCACGCGCAACCGGCAGTACGCAGTCGCCACACGGCTCTTCCAGCTCTTGCTCGACGACGGCATCTACCCGGGCGACCGTCTCTGCAACGCTGCGCTGAGTGCGTGTGCGCGGACAGCGGACCTCTCGCATCTGAATGCGATCTTCCGGCTGGTTGACAAGCACGCGACGCCGACGCTGTACACGTTCAACGCGATGATCTCTGCGTACGGGAACGCGCGCGACGTGGACGAGTCGCTGCGTGTGTACGAGACGATGAAAGCGCGGAGTGTGCAGCCGGACGCCGTGACGTTCAACGCGCTGCTGCTGAGCGCTGTGCGGTCGCGTCGGGTCGAGCTGCTGCCGCAGATCCTCGCCATGATGGCGGACGAAGGCGTCCAGTGGGACGTGTACACACTCAATATGCTGCTCGAAGGCTGCGTTGTCACGGCAGACGCCGCTCAGGCCGAGCGGTACTGGGCGGCTGCAACCGACAAGGCGAGTGCGACTGCGCCACAGAACGTCCGGTACGACCGGACGCACTACGAGACACTCATGGCTGTGTACACGAGTGCGCAGGCGTTCGACAAGGTCGTGAGTCTCTGGCGAGAGGACTACACGTGTCGCCGGCGTGCGAAGAGCGCCAAGACGCTCAACTTTCTCATCCGCGCGTGCAAAGAGCTGCGTGACGACGCGACAGCGGAAGCGCTGGCCCACGAGTTTGTCGGCCGCGGCCACGTGCTCTCGAGCGTCACGCACAACCACTTGCTCGCGACATTCCTCACAGCGGGCAAGTACGCGCGTGCGTACGAGTACTTGCTCGAGATGGACAAGGACGGGCTCGCGACAGCGTTCTCGTTCACGCTCATGATGAAGCAGCGGCTGCTGGTGTCCCCAGAGCACGCGAGCGACAACTCTGCCGACGACACGACCGCTGACGAGGACGTGCTCGCGCTCTTTCACCAGTACATCGCGTCCCGCAACGAGCATGCAAAGTGGCTCGCACCGCTCTTGCACTACCCCTCGGACGCGCTCTACGTGCTCGCTGCACGCGCTGCTGCAGCCGCGTCGATGCACGACGACCTGCTCGACATCTACAAGGAGTGTCCTGCGACCATGGCGACTGCAGTGAAGGCTGAAGTCGCCCGGTGTGCGCTCGTGTCGTGCGACAAGGAGGGCGATTGGAAAGCTGCAGTGCTCATCTACGACGAGCTCTCGGCCAAGCTCGACGAGAGCACGAACATTGAGTTTTACGAGCTCGTCGTGAAGATCGTGGCGCGCGCGGGCGAGTTTGAGCAAGCGCTGGACCTGAACGGCGGCGACTGGTATCGTCTGAACCGCACGGACAAGGGCTGGGGCTTCTGACCGGAGCAGCTGCGCAGTACGTGGGAGGGCGGCGGAGGCTTGGAAGAATTGAGCAGACTGCACGCAGTGGAAAAGAGTTAGGGGAACGAGGACAACCGGCGTATTTGTTTGATGTTGCGTGTCGAGTCTGCTGCTGTGTTGCTGTTGTGGGTGGGAATGGGGGTGACGGAACGGACGACACGTTTACTCGATCCACTTGATCGAGCCCAAAAGAAGATTCCGTGACGGCAGTGGCCCTGGCGACGGCACAAGTAGCATGAGCTTCTTGTCGTGTTCCCTCACCTCCTTCCTGTTGGTTCATAATGCAAATGGACGCGAGATGAGACTGTGAGCAACTAGAGAAGGGAGGGCGAACGCAAGAATGAACGAACGCATGGTAGTGGACGTACACGAACACAAAGCCGGCGGCAGGAACGCCGAGCAGCCACGACAGGTCCGACGCGTCCCGTGGTTCTTGGCCGCCTCGGGCGTGCGCCACGGCAACGAGCGAGTGCGAAAGCTCCTGCGTCTTCTCGACTTTGACGACGCGGAGCCGGTCCAGCTTGTCCTCGGTCTGGCCAATGGGCAACATCACGGCCGACACCTTCATGTCTGCGGCGCACAACGGAGGGCTGAGGATACATGTATACTAACTCCATAAACAAATAACCATATACAGATTGTATACATACACATAAATAGAAATGTCCATGTACACATGAACACCGTAGATACACAAATACACGTAAACCAATCCGTATATACACAAACATACGTAGATACACACACATAATTCATGCTGGCACATTCATACTGAACATAGAGTCAATACAAATCATACACAATACACGCACACACACTTCCACAAAATATAGCTCACATAAATTGTACACAATACACGCACACTCGCACAGTTCCACTCATGGGCACACACATGAACACAAGCACACCCACACACGTGTACGCACCTTTAATCACGAAAAAGTCCACCTCGTCGAACGTCACCTCGGTAATACACGGCGAGTGCGTCGGCACCGCGAGCGAGAGCGAGTGCGCGCCGTAAAAGTACTCGCGTATGCGCGCGAGGCGTCGAGCGGACCGGTGCTTGGTGTTGAGCGGCACGACGCCACCTGAGCGCGCGAGCTTGACGATCGAGAGCCCCGCAGTGGAGGCGAGCGAGCTCTGCAGGCGGCTGAAGAGACGGTCCTGGCCAACCACGAGCACTACGTCGACCTCGAACGCGGCGATAGCGTCCACGAGCAGGTCGTAGCCGGCGCCGTCGACCCACCCGCACGTGTTGATCACGCAGCCCGACGCGTTCACTGCGCAACGTGACATGTGAGGTGGAGAACGTGAGGGTTTGAGTCCATGACCATAAATACTGAGAGCGTAACGTGGCCACTCACCGTCGGCGTCATTCTCCATGCGCCGCTTGACCGCCATTGCAAGCTGCTGCGTCCGGTAGCGGTAGAGCTCCACGTTGTCCGCTGGCGCCGCGTGGCCGAAGAAGTACGCGAGCGGGTTCGTGAGCACGAACTCCTCCTGTAGTACGCACAGCACAAGTGCCACAATTTAATTGAAAACGACCATGAGAACTGCAATTGCACGCACTCGACACACACATAATTACACTCATACACACATGCATACACACACCTCGACACTGAGCGAGTTCATGTCCAGCGGCGTCGCTGCGAGCGCGCCGGGTACACTCAATCCGCCCTCGCCCACGTCCAAGTCCACGAACGTCGGCTTCTCGCCCAGTCGCAGCGCGTACGCGAGCAGCATATGGGCGAGTGTGGACTTGCCAGCGTCCACTGGGCCAGCGACGAGCACGCGCGGACCCGCGGCCCGCTTCGCCACCGCCAACTCGCGGCGCCGCTGCAGCTGCGCGTGCGTATTGAGGTAGCTGTTCATCGGTGTCTCCTCGGACACGTACGCCACGTCCGGCGTGCCGCCGACCTCGAGCACGCAGCCGAACCACGTGAACACGGCGACTTTGCGGTCACGCAGGGTGTACGCGCGGTCAGGCGCGAGCTCCACGCCAAAGAGCTCGGCCGAGCCGGACTTCAGCTTGAGCGTCACGGCGCTCTGCGCGCCGACCTCCACGCGGTACTCGCACTCGCGCGCGAGCGCCACCTGCTGCACAGGCAGCACATCGGCGGCAGGTGTGGCCATCTTGGCAAAGTCTGCAATGAAATGCGCTGGTATTGCAATAAATTGTGCAAAGGAGCCCCAACTCAACTGGGTTATTTCTCGCTCGTATTCTATCCTCGCCCATAAATCAAAGGAGCTGCTCGTCCAAGAGCCAACACTTGCGTCCAACCGTGCCGGACGCCGCCTGCTCGTGCTCGTGCATCTCGCTGCGTACTGCGTTCGTCTGAGTGGGTGAGTGGGTCGAGACGATGACGATGCGGATGGTACACGTAGTGGAAAAGTGGTGTGGTGGGATGCAGATAAAGACGAAAACTACGATCGTGGAAGCTGCAGAGAAAGAGGAACCAACAGCGGCCGAGACAACGACGCTCAACGCTCGCCGCTCGACTCTCGCGTGGAAGCTTGCTTAGGTGATGACCGTCGGCGCGTTGCGGCCCGTGGCCTTGACGAGGTCCGAGAGCTCAAGGCCGACTGCGATGAGCGGCGCGAGCGCGGTCGCCGCGTCCTGGCCCAGGTCGCCGCTCGGCGACTCGTACTTCTCAATGTACATGCGCACCGTCGCGCCGGCAACGCCCGTGCCCGAGAGGCGGAAGATCACGCGCGAGCCGTCCTCAAAGATGTAGCGGATGCCCTGGTGCGCTGACACACTGCCGTCCACTGGGTCGAGGTACGTAAACTCGTCTGCGACCTTGATCGTGAAGCCGTGGAGCTGCTTGCCCACGACACCGTCGAACGCCGTCATCTTGGCAAACATGGCCTCAGCGCCAGCCTTGTCCACGTTCTCATAGTCGTAGCGGCAGTAGTAGTTGCGGCCAAACTCGGCCCAGTGGCTCTTGACAATGTCCGCGACACTCACGAGCGGCGCGCCTGGCGTCTGCTTTGCAGCGAGGATCGAGAGCCACGCGAGCACGGCCCACATCCCGTCCTTCTCGCGCACATGGTTCGAACCGGTCCCAAAGCTCTCTTCGCCACAGATGAACGGCGTGTAGTCCTCCTTGCCGTAAATCTCCTTCGAGTCCATGAGGTTCCCAAAGAACTTCCACCCAGTTGGGACTTCAAAGAGTGCAATCCCCAGCTTCTTCGCGACGAGGTCGACAGCGCCGCTGGTCGGCATCGAACGGGCGACGCCACGCAGCCCCTTCTTCTGGAAGAAGGGGATCACGTGCGCGTTCGCAGCAATGATCGCGAGCGAGTCCGACGGCGTCACAAAGAACCGCGAGCCGAGAATCATGTTGCGGTCTGCGTCGCCGTCCCACGCCGCACCGAACGCAGGCGGCTCGTCCGCTTGGCCCGTCACGGGCATCCCCTTGCTGTCGACGCCCATGTGCTGGATCAGCTCTTTTGCGTACGTCAAGTTTGGGTCCGCGTGGCTGCCGTTAAAGTCCTCTTTCGGCGTGTCGTTGATCAGACTCGACGCTGGCGCACCGAGCTCTTCAACAAACACGCGCTTCGCGTACGGGCCCTGGACGCCCCACATTGAGTCGAGCACAAAGCTAAAGTCCTCGCGCGCAATCAGCGCCTTGATCGCTTCAAAGTCAAAGATCTTCTGGAGCAGCTCGACATGGTCCTCAGCTGCGTCAAACACCTCGACAATGACCGAACGGCTTCCGTCGTCCGCAGTCACTGTCGTCTTCCCAACCACGCTCGTGTCGATCGTGGGAAAGTCCTGCGCGATCGCAATCGACGCGATCGACTTGGTGATCGCAAAGATCTCGTCCGTCACCTTCTCGGGCGCTGGGCCGCCGTTCTCGCAGTTGTACTTGATGCCAAAGTCCTCGTCCGGGCCGCCTGGGTTGTGGCTCGCGCTCAGAATGAACGCACCGAACGCAACGTTGCCGCCTTCGCGCTCACGGATCACAGCCGACGTCGCTGGCGTACTCAAGAGACCGTTCTGGCCAATCCAGAGCCGGTCGACGCCAGCAGCGACAGCGATCTTGGCGATGATCTGGATCGCGTCCTTGTTAAAGTAGCGGCCGTCGCCCGAGACCACGAGCGTCCCGCCCTGCACGTCCTTGGTCGGCAATGCGTCAAAGACCGACTGCACAAAGTTGTGCAGGTAGTGGCCGTCCATGAACGTCTTGGTCTTCTTGCGCAGTCCCGATGTGCCGGGCTTCTGGTCCAAGATCGGTGTCGTCTTGAGCGTCGACACCTTGAGCGGCCCGAGCCCCTTTTGCTCCGTCAAATCCACAGTCGTGTCCTTGTACACGCCTGGGAGCACGGTCTTTTGCTCGGCGCTGTTGTTCACGACTGTCACAGCGCCTTCGAACACGACACCAGCAGCAAAGCCAACGTTGCCCGTGACCTTAAGCCGGTCGCACTTGACAAGCGACGGGACGTTCCCACGCAACGCGGCTTCGAGCTGCTGGACGAGCTTGAACTGCTTCCCATCGAGGTTCACAATCGGCGCGACATTGTTGCGTTCTGGGGCCAGCACCGGCCGCTGGTCTTCCGTGATCACGTACGCGTCCGAGCGCAGCAAGAGCAAGTCGTCGCACTTCTTCACAGGCGCAAAGCGCGTGCGGGGCACACACACTGCGCCGGCGCCGTCAAAGCACTCGATCGCAGCACCCATTGCCGTCTCGAGCTGGAACACGGCAGTCGAGCTCGCGTCTTTCGGGTCCACCGTCTTGGCGTTCTTGATCATCGGCAAGCGGATCACGCCGCCTTGCTTCTCGAGCTCCTCCGCCAGCTTGTCGAGCCGGATCCAGAGGTTGTTCGTGTTAAAGTACCGGTGCTTCTCAATATTCTGGAAGTCCGCTTCGTCTTCGGTCGCACACTGCGCCGACTCGCGCAGAATCAAGCGGCCGTCGGCTTTGCGCGCAGCGAGGTGGCCGCCTTTCTTGTCGTTCTCGGTACGCTCGCAGCACTCCATCAAGAACGGCTTGCCCGACTGCGCAAAGTACGTCAGCAGCTCGAGATCGAGTGACGCGCCGAGGTTGTCCGAGTTCGAGACAAACATGTACTTGACGCCTTGTGCGAGCAGCTTCTCAAGCTTGCCTGAACCTGCAAGCGACGGGTACAAGTCGCCGTGGCCAGGCGGACACCACTCCTTCGACGGGTTCGTTGCGAGCGTCGCAGGTGCAAACGTCGCAGCGTCGACTTTCGGGACTTTGTTCTGGAGCAGCTCCAGTTCCGGGTCTTCCACGAGCTCCGGGTACTTGGCGAGGTACTCGAGCGTGTCAGCACTCGTACTGAAGCTGTTCATGAGCACGAAGCGCACGTTCGACGCGTACGTGCTGCGCAGCTCCGTGACTTGCTTCGCCATGATGTCGAGGAACGTGTCGTCGCCCTTGACGGTGAGCAGCGACTTGGCTTTGTCAAGTCCCATGCTCGTGCCGAGCCCACCGTTGAGCTTGAGCACGACTGTCTCCTTGAGCAGTGCCGGGTCGGCTGTGACCGACTCGCGGATGCTACCAGGGCGGCCTTCGAGGTACGCAATGTCGTCCGACGGCGCAATGTCCGCTTCCGCGATCATACCCGTCTCGCCGCTCACGAGCGCTTCGTACGAGTACTCGAAAGCCTTGATCGCGGCTTCGCTCAGCCCTGCCGACTGCATCTTGGCGCGGAAAGGCGAGAACTCCGGCATAGCGGACGCGGATCCGGGCGTCTGCTGCTGGGGAAGGCGGAGGAGGCGGCGGAGCGCGGGCGGCACGCGAACGCGGGTGCGGTCGAAGGTGAAAATCTTTGCTGGAGGGGGCGGCTGCGCGGCGGGGGAGCGGCGCAAATTCGGGAGTGAGCTGGCGGTGGCGGGGCGCCGGCAGGAGATCTGCTTGGAGGAAAAGAGGGAGGGAGGGAGGAAGGGAGCTTTTGGCGGTGGTGTCGCCGTGTGGTGCCCTTCTCGAAGCGTTTGTGCGAGTGAGAGAGGCGAGCGACCAAGCAGGGTGGTGGCGTGGGCGGTTGCAAAATGAGAGTTTTGGGACAGAGCAGAGTGGCGTCACGCGGGATTGGAGCAAATGGTGGATAATGTTGTATTATAGCGAATCAGCGCACGAATAGATCAATGGTTGTCGGATTGTCACGCGAATCTTTTTTGGCAAGGTGGGTGGACGCCCTCTGGCATTGGGAGAGCCTTTCGAATCGGATTGACCGTGAGCGACCGCTATCCGTGGAGAATACAGTGGCATATACAGAGCAAGAAGTCTTTTTGAATGAGCCACAAATTAGGTTTGCATGTTGTGATATCTTGTTATATCCGATACGTAGTTTCTTTGCGGCTCACCTTTCAAAATGGATGGAGTCGACCACTTCAAAGATCTCTCTCGAGTTTGTAAATCCGAGGTTCCAAAATGATGGGAATCGTATATCGAGGGGTCTTTGCGTCTTCTAACATCCTTGGTAACTTGAGAACTTGGGCGAGGCAGACCACCTGGCCTCTCGAGCAATCTGTTGACCTCACATGGTAACGAGAACGAAGAAGCAAAAAGCAAGCGTTCGAGTTGAGGAGGTCTCGGAGCCGTGATTTCTGTTGAATTGCGTTCGTCCCGCGCATCAATCCGTACGACTGGCTACACGAGCGCGGTGCTGTCTTCGTCCTCCACGGAAGGTCGCAATCTAGAGCGCAACGACGCGCAAGTCTCACCTGCAGCGGAAACGACATCGCTCCACTGATGATGGACGCGAGTGTGGAGATCGTGGGTGTCGAGACGCTTCGGTGTCGAGACGGAGGAGGTCGAGGTCAAGAAGCCATTCCACACACTGTTTCCGACACACCCTTTCAATGCGTCTCTCTCGGTATCACGACTTGCTGCCATTTTCGCCTTTTTTCGAGCAGTCGGGCAAAAGCAAACCAAAAAGCTCCTCACTTTTTCGACCGCTTTGTCGACACGAAGCACGAGGGGTACGCGGAGATGTCCAAACGCCCACACGCCAGTATGGCGAATGGCGGCAGCAGCAGCGGCGGCGGCAACTTGCTCGGCAACATGCTGTCGTCGCTCTCGCGCACGAACGAATCGGCGCAGTCGGCACGGCGCGCAGAGGCGCAGGTGGCGCAGCTGACAGCCGGCCGCGGGCAAGCGATCGCGGTGGACGGTCGCTCGACGGCGCCGGACACGGCGATCGCGCAGTTCCTGCAGCAAATGCGCGCTGCTGTGGATGAGAAAGGCTTTGGCGCCGAGATAGAGGTCGAGCTGCGCTTCGGCAAGATCACGTCCACTCTCCAGGAGGCGCGCTGTCGGCCGTCACAGGAAGGCATGGACGCTGCCGTCGTGCTCTCGGACGAGCAGATGAAGGGCGTCGGCGCCAAGTTTGTGCCAGGTGTGACCGATACCGAGTACCCAGCGTTCGTGAAAGGCCTCGAATATCTACTCCGGGGGGACGGCTTTGTCGAGCACGCGGAGAAGAGTGTCGTGCACAGTCTGGGGCAGTCAAAGCGCGTGATTGAAGACGTGGACCCGACAACCGGTGCGCGCCGTGACCCACAGATACAAGTGAAGGAGCGCCTCGGGTCGATCGACATCTTTCTGCCGCACTGCCAGTACGACTGCCGCGTCTCTGTCTCGTGCGAGCACCCGCTCCGGGAGCTCGTAGGCGGCCTCACGGAGATGCCGACTGCGGAGAGCATCCGGCACAAAGACCGCACGTCCGCAGTCGGGAAAGAAGTGCGTGTGGACTTGACGAAAGTGCTGGACGAGAACACGAACAAGCGATCGTTCGAGGTCGAGCTCGAGCTGAACCAGCCAGTCGTGGTCGAGTGGCTCAAGCAGCCAGACGACAACGGCCAGAGCTGGCGCAGTGCGACTGCGGCGGCGTCGCACTTGTGGAAGCTCGTCAAGTACTTCATGCCGTACGCAGGTCAGGCAGTCAAGACGAACTGGGACTTCCCGGGCGCGAGCGAAGTGCAGAACGCGTACCAGCTGCGGCTCGGCGTGCGCGGCAAGTTCAGCGGGACAATGCCCGTCGGCTTTGCGCGCTGGCACATCCCGCTCGTCAAGACGCGCGAGTACTTTGTATCGGAGAAGACCGACGGCGTGCGGTACTTTCTGGTCGTCGCGGGCGGCACCGCTGTGCTGGTAGACCGGTCGAATGCGCCGTTCACAACGTCGGGACTCGAGCCGCTCACGCTTTTGCTCCCCGAAGGCACTGTGCTCGACGGCGAGTTCGTGGTAAGTACGAACACAGGAGGAGGTTGTTTGTACAAGTGGGGTTGCGATCTGACACTGGTGGGGACTGCGTGTGACCGTGCGTCTCGACAGCTCCACCAGAAGGACAAGCGCTTCGTCTTCATGGTATTCGACATCATCGCCACTGGCGCGTCGGCGCAGGACTCGCACGTGGACAAGCCGTTCACGGAGCGGCTGACGATCCTCAACGACTTTCTCTCGGACGAGTACGTCGTCATACGTACTGGCTGGTGGCTTGATTCCCCACGTTCGCGCCACTCGCTGACTCGATCGTGTCTATGTGCATCTTTCTGTCACTGTGGGGTGCTCGCTCCTATTCGTTCGTTCCCCCAGCGGTCCGTACGCTGTCGGCATGCGCGACCTGAATCTGAGTCGCCACGCTGTGCTGCCAATCCTTCGCAAGCGGTGGGTCCCAGTGCGCCACATCATGGACGTGTTTCGGCAGATCCAGCGCGTGCAGAAGCGCGACCAGAGCCTCGGCCGCATCTACAGCGACGACAAGCGCACGCACTACACGGACGGCATTGTGTTTTGCCCCAACACGCCGTACGTGCCGAACACGCACAAAGAGTACCTCAAGTGGAAATGGGCCGACTTGATCACAGTCGACTTCCTCGCGCAGCTCGGCGAGAACAACGCGATCGCGCTCACGTGCGGCGGCCCCCGCAACACGCACGTTGAGCTCGACTCGATCGTTGTGCTCGACCCAAAGGACGTGCCAGTGGTGCAGAAGATCTTGCTGCGCACGCCGAGCCGCTCAGCGATCCTCGAGTTCGGCTTCAACGCCGACAAGGGCTTCTGGAACTACAAGTGCGCGCGACCGGACAAGGACACGGCCAACTACATCCGCACTGTGCTCGGATCGCTCGTGAACATGGCAGAGGCCATCTCGGAGGAAGAGCTGCAGTACCGCCTCACGAACCCGAACGCCGAGCAGTGGAACAACCACATGAAGAAGATGCGGCGAGCGTTGCTGGACCAAAAGTGAGATGACTGAGCGGCTTGAGCTGAAGCAGCGACTGGCGGCCGGGACCAAGAGAAGAAGACCAAGCGCACGCGTACGCTGGCCGATCACTGGTGTTAGATAGGGGACTGCGACGCCTGCACACATGAGGGACGCGTTCTGTTCTCCTTCTGCGCTCAGTTGCACGCAGTTACGGACGGCAATCTCATCTCACATCCCCCCCACACACACGCCCTCGCTCCCGCACGCACGCTTTCTAAACGTATACAGAAAATAAACAAGCGTCTCCTCTCCTCTCCCCCTCGTCCTCCTCCACTTGAGCTGTCGTTAAGAGACGCTGCACTCTGACGCTCGCTCGTCCACTTGGGCCACACACGCACCCTCGCTCACTCTTCCCTTCCACTCTGTACGACGCTACTAGCACCAGCCGACGGTCAGTGACTGGCTTATAAGACGCTTCGCCAGAGTTTGTTGAGCAGGTGCATGCACGCCTGGTTATTCGTCACCCACACGATAAACTGCCAAGCGCACATGTGAGAGAGAGAGTGAACTGGGTCAGTACACCGCCACGCACACTCAAAGTGACACGACACTTAACCACGTACTTTCGCGCGTTGTGTCGGCGTCAGAATGTTCTGGAGCTTCTCCATCTCCATGTCGAGCGTCGTGTTCTTCTGGATCACCTCGGTCTTAAGCTCGTCCAGCAGCGACAACGCGCTCTTGAGGTTCTGGCAGATCAACGAGATCGATCCTCTGCATACACATACAACCGCCAACGTCAGGACACAGTCTCCAGGACTCGCTCTTGTTGTCGCCACACACTCGACGCACCGCTGCTGCTGGATCTTCTTCTTCTGCTCTTCGCTCAGCCCCAACTCCTTCGCAAGGATCACAGGCAAGCTCGTCTCGTCCTCCTCGTCCTGCCAGAAGCTGTCGTCCTGACGCAGCGCCCAGATGCACATCTTGGTCACCTGTGTCGGCAGCAGCAGCCGCTCGATCTGGTGGAGGTGGTAGCTCAGCGCCGAGCGGCGGCCGTGGCCGTAGTCCGAGTACTGCTCTTTAAAGTTGTCAATCTTCTCGGCAAGCTCTTTCTCCGACGCGCCTCGCTGGATCATCTGCTCGAGCTCTTCGCACACGCGGTTCTTCTCCTTCTCTTCGAGCTTCATCGCTTCTTTCCCGGCTTTCAGCTGCCCGCGCAGCTCCATATTCTCGCGCTCGAGCTGGCGGCAGCGCTCTTCGACGCCGAGGATGTGCTCGCGCTTGCGGCGCCGGCACTCGCGGGCCGACTCGCGGTTGCGCTCGAGCTTCTGCTTGCGCTGGAGCGACGTGAGCGTGTCGTCGCTGCCGCTGCTCGACGCGCGCTCGCTCTTTGGCGTCGATCCGCCTGTGCTGAAGCTCGCGGTGGACGCCGACACGCCACCAGTCGACTGCTGGCGCTTCTGCGCGAGCGCATTGTTCGCCGACTCCAAGTGACGCAGCAACCCTTCCTGCGTCGCCGACATGGGCGTCCCGTTCAAGTTCTCTTTCCCAGTCACGTGCTTCTTGGGTGCAGGTGGGGTTGGCCCCACGGCCGCCGCACTGCCGACAGTCCCGACAGTCGTTGACAGTGTCCCTCTCGGCGCGTCAACAAGCGCGTCGTTTGGACGCTTCTTGCCGCGCTTCTTGGCCGCTGCGGCCGCCATCGCCATCACTGCCACTGCTTTATCAGCTCCAGCGCCGCTCCCGGCGGTCGGCTGAAGAGACGACGCCGAGGCTGTCGCGTGGCTGGGTACCGCATTGCCTGTGAGCGCAGTCGCAGTTGTAGCTGTTGGGTGGTTGTCGCTGTCGAGTGGGTCGTGTGCGTGCGGGAGAAACGAGAGTGGCAGGCCGCTTCCAGTCGACCCAGGAGCGGCATCATCGTCGTGGCCGGTAAGCATCCGGAAGGGGTCGTCGGCGATGCCGCCACCGGACGCCGTCAGGTTCTCCGAGTTGAACAGCAGCCACGAAAACATGTCGCGGTTCGCAGTATGCAGAATGTCCAGCTCAGCTGCAACATCTCCGGGCGTGCCCATGTCACCGAGCTGTAGGATCCCGTTCGTGTGGCCAGAAGACGAAGTCGAGGAGGAAGCTGTCGCTGCCGCCGTCGCGGTGGGAGTCACCGCGGTCGCCAAGGCGAGCCCGCCACCACCCGTGTGGGAAATCGCCGCCAAAGCGGTGGCGCTCTGTGGCGCGCCAATGTCTTTCATGGCGAGGTGAGGGTGGTGGAGGAGGTCACGTGTTCGTGCGCGTACGGTGAATGCGCACACACGGCGAAGGTGCGCGCGGGTTGGTCGTCGTGCGAGTAAGGCGTTCTTTCCGGTTGTGAGGTGTTTTGGCTGGCGCGCATAGGGGGACAGACAGACAACCAACGCACAGGCGCAGGTGCGAGCGGTCCAAGCAGAGCCGGCCAGCGCGAGAATTCAACCAGCCGCTGGCACTTTGTCTGTCCCATTCGCCACAAATCAAGTGATCGGGTGGTGGCAGTAGTCTTCTGGCGACGAAAGCATGCCACTGTGGCGACTCGCTTGCGTTTACTGGTGCGCAATCGTGAACTTGAGCGAGGAGATCTATTCAAGTACCGTGGTCGAGTAGGTTAAGTGCGAGGTGACCGCGACGACGTGGCAGAGTGACGTCGCGGGCGGGTAGGGTTTCTTCCCCTGTAGAGGATGACGAGCCTCTCAACATTCCTCCACAAGAGGTGCGGGCGATCGATATTTTTCACCCACCCATCCCCAGCTAAAAATCAAAAATCGAATCCGGTGCTCGCACTCGTTTTGAGCCTTGTTCTTCAAGACACCTGCCAAGCCAAGCCAAGCCAAGCCCGGATCTTTGAAAGCTGAGCCGCTTGCGCCAGGTGTGAGATTCCTTTGGTGGCGAAGTCCAAGATCCGAGTGAACATTGGCTGGCTGGAAAGCATTCTTCGAGCTGCAGCACTTTGAAGATACACAATGCAGGAGATGCCTATACTAGAATACAGCAACGCATTAATGTGCTCACCCCAACCATCAGCAGTAGCAGTAGGCTAGCTTTGATGCTCGGCCTGCACAAGAAGGGCTCAGGTGGCACGTCAAGCTCATGCACACCTTCCATCTCTTTGCTTCAGTTTGACTGGATCGCGATGGCAGTCATTGGAATCTGGTGGATGTGGATTGTCTGAACCGTCTGAAGAAATAGAGACAGCTTCTGAGAGCAATGGCGCGTCGAGCTGGGGGGCGCGGATTGGCTCGACGAGGAGCTGCGCAACGCGCGAGGTGGTGACGCGCTAGGTTCCTCTGAGTCCAAATCTTCTCGAACAAGTGTACTCTGAGTCTGAGTTTTCCAGCTTGACTGGCTGCGACGAGGCCGAGGTCTGTTTGGTGTTGTTGTTGTTGAACACCAAGCAACGCGAAGCAGCAGCAGACCCAAGCAGCATTTGTGCACCGTGAAACTCGTGTGTAACGTGCCTTAACCGATGTTGTTCGTCTCCCCAGTTCGTTCGGGCATAAGTACGCTCAAGAGATCCTGCGCGCGCAAGAGATGCATACATCCTGCGATGCAGGACAAGAATTTCCTTGTTCAGATGCGCTTCTCGTTTGGCAGGTGACGGCGCTTCGTGTGCGAATGCGGTGAAGGCGCGTCGACGCCGTCACTCCCTTGACCTGGGTTGCACACAGTTTCGCTACTTCTGTCACTTGAGCATTGCATGCTTCGTCGACACGCAAGTCTTGCACACGTGACTCGCGCCACCCTAGTTGACTGGCGGGTGTTAGTTCAGGTGAATAATGAACGGTATCCCTCACACGGAGCTCTTGGCGAGCAAGCTTGGAATTAAACGAGACCGCCAAGGCTGACTCCTGCACAACCAGCATAAGCATGTGGTTGCAAGCACCGCCATCGCGACTGCTCGCCGCAAACCACTTGGATGTGCTTGGTTGGTCACATGTTGGTCACATGCTTGCTGAGTTTGACACTTGCTCGGACAAGCACTGTACAGTAATCGAGCGAAATATAAGTCCGCCTTGATTCATTATTACAGAATCAGACAGCAAACTATTCAAATAAGCAACATAGCCTAAACGAGAGTGAGAGGGGACTTTTCAAAATGCCTCTTGAATCCGATACAGCGCATTCGAGAGGGGAGTCCGGTTCTGCTTTTTTTATACCTGTTTTTTTCACAACTTTCACAATTGCACAACAAGAAGACAAAGATGAACCGGATAGAAATCGCGCCGCGCGTTGTTGCGACCTTCGCGCAACCCGACGCCGAAACGTCCTCTTGTGCAACCGATACTGAACCCGAATGCTCGATGTGAGGTCGTGCGAAGGTCGCTGCAACGACAAGACAGTCAGGACGGAGGTCGGGCGACGACCACCCTCGCCACGCTCGCACACAACAAGCCGCGGCATACAATCCCGCCGTCATTTCACCCCCTCCGCGCTCGATTGCAAGAGAGCTTTCGTTGTCGCTCAGTCGACCGCGCACGCAGATAGACAGAGCCGCCATTAGCTCGCATCGCCTCGATCGGACGCGCGCACTCACTCACTCGCTCGTTCGCTCCACTTGCGCGAACTCGACCCGCACTTCACAAAAGGCCCTTCCCTCCCTTGCTGTCTGTCCCCCACTCGACAGCGAGCGACCCACGGAACGAACGCCGCACGCACTCGTACACTCCGCACACCACTCACTCACTACCTACCATGGGCAACAAGGGATCTAAAGCCGGCGGCGGCGGTAGTGGCGGCAGCAAGAGCATGCGTCCGCCTGTCAAGAGCGACAACCGCGGCTTCAAGTTCGGCAACACGAACAACGCCGGTCGCGACGCCGGCAAGAGCGCACCGGCGGCGCCGTCCACCGCCTACGGCGCAGCTCCCCCAGCACCATCGCAGGGCCATGGTGGCGCACCACCACCGCCCCCCTCGGACGACAATGACTGTACGTCTCTTGCTACTGCGTGTGGGTGCCGCTCGGTCGTGATTACGCTGGTGGCTTGGCACTGACAACCTTGCGCTGCGCTTTCTACGGATCACAGCTGATGTGGAAGACGACTCGGGCCCAGCGGAGCAGATCGCAGTCCAGGACATCAACGGCCCGGACCGTCCGATGACCAAGGTCACGGTCGAGGACTTTGACTTGCTCAAGGTGCTCGGGAAGGGCAGTTTCGGCAAAGTCATGATGGTGCGCAAGAAGGACACGAAGAAGATCTACGCCATGAAGACGCTGCGCAAGGCCGCGCTCATCAAGCGCAACCAGGTACGAGTACTGGACGCTGACTATTGCGGTCTTGTAGTGGCTTGGGGGCTGACTTGAACATCTCGTCTTGCCGTGTCAACCCTCCAGCTGCTCCACACGAAGACGGAGCGCAGCATCCTCCAGAGCATCAAGCACCCGTTCCTCACGAGCCTCTCGTACGCGTTCCAGACGCCCGACAAGCTCTACCTCGTGATGGACTACTGCGGCGGCGGCGAGCTCTTCTTCTGGCTCAAGAAAGACCGGCGCTTCTCGCAGCAAAAGGCGCGGCTGTTTGCGGCCGAGATCATCCTCGCGCTCCAGGCGCTGCACTCGCACGACATCATCTACAGAGACCTCAAGCCCGAGAACATCCTGCTCGACCTCGACGGCCACTTGCGCTTGACGGACTTTGGGCTCTCGAAAGAAGCAGTTTCGGGTGCTGGTGCGATCGGCGGCACGAAGACGTTCTGTGGCACGCCCGAGTACCTTGCGCCTGAGATTCTCGAGAACAAGGGCCACGGCAAGGCCGTGGACTGGTGGAGCCTCGGTACGCTCATCTACGAGATGCTCACGGGTCTCCCGCCGTTCTACGACCAGAACATGCAGCGCATGTACGACAAGATTCTGAACGCGCCGCTGCGGTTCCCGTCGTTCATGTCAGCCGAAGCAAAGGACCTGCTCACGGGCCTGCTCACGCGCAAGGTGGGCGACCGCCTCGGGAGCGGCCCAACGGACGCGGAGGAGATCAAGGCGCACCCGTTCTTCAAGGGCATTGACTGGGAAGCCGTGATGAACAAGGAGATCGCGCCCGAGTTCAAGCCGCCCAACCGCCTCGGCTCGATGGACACGAGCAACTTTGACGTCGAGTTCACGGGCGAGAAGCCCGTCGACTCGGTCGTGACGACCACGATGAGCGAGACGCAGCGCAGCAAGGCGCAGTTCCCGGGCTTTACTTATAACGAGGAGACGATGGATGAGGACCAGAAGGGGCACTAGGCTGGCTCGTTTCAGGCAGCGTCAGCGTCAGGAGTGGTTTGGTTGGTGGTCGTCGCTACGAGTCGCGCAGAGCCTGAAGCGGAGGTGGTGAGGACCATTAGAGAACGCGCCGACGAATTCGAGAGCTTTCGTTATCTTCTCAGTGGGTCGTGAAGTGGGTGAGCGTGTGCGTGGTGGTGATGGTGGCGATTGGTAGTGAAGTCTGTTGCTGGCTGGTCTCGATGTGAGACCAAGGGAGCACTCGCTGGCCTTACACCGTGGGTGGCCGTTCGCCCACTGTACGCGTCCATGAGCTCTTGAGACTGTCGCGTGTGCGTGTGTGAGAGAGACGAGCAAAGTTCACAACAGGAGGAGCAGGAGGAAGACGCAGATAGGTACGCCCATGTCAATGCAAAACACAGCAACACCTGAGCGTTCGTGATTGGAGATAATTGCCAAGACGAGAGAGGGAGAGAAGAACGACGGCGACAGCAGCACTCGCTCACTCCCTCACGCAGTGCTTCACAGGTTGTACCGCTCGCGCGGGTTCGTGCGCTTCTTCCCGCCCTGATTGATGTGCACGGCCGCAGCGCCAGTGGGCAGGTCCGAGTCCTCATACGGGTTCTTGTCCCGCGCCTTGCGTCCCTTCTTCCCGTGCTTCTTCAGCCGCTTGCTCACTACGAGGCGCTTGTCCTCCTGGACAGCGCGATCAAAGTCGAGCGACTCGTCCAGCGCAGTCTCCGCTGTCGCCGTCGCTGCTGCTGTTCCGTCGTCGCCGCCTGCCCCCGCGAGCTCCTCGTCGGCGAGGTCCGGGAACTGCTGCAGTGCGAGGTAGTGGATGTCAAAAACGTCGGGGTCCTCGTCTACGTTCGGGGGTGCGTGGCAGAAGCGCAGTCGGCCGTTCACATAGTCGCGCAGCAAGTCACGCGCCGCACGCGACGTGTCGGGCCCGCCCTTGCCGGACGTGTTATAGCCGCGCAGGCGCGCAAACGCCTCCAGCAGCGCGTACACCTCGACGACGTCCGTGTCTGTCGCGGCCTTGCGCGTCACAATCTTCATGCCGTACGTCCGCTCAAACACGCGCTTCGGGATGCGGTAGCACATGAGCTGGCACGGACCAATGTGGTCGCGCAGCTGCGAGATGGGCAACACGCCGCAGCAGTACATCTCGGCTTTCGAGTTCACGAAGCTCGGAAACACGAGCCCTGGACAGTCGCACAGCATGATCTTGTCCGAGAGAATGAGCGTCTGGAAGTGCTTCGTCTTGCCCGGCGTCGCACCGACAGCGACGCGCTGCGTCTTGTGCAGGTACGTCGACGCACCGAGGAGCGCATTGATCACCGAGCTCTTGCCGACGTTCGGGAAGCCGACCATACCAAACTTGATCAGCCCCTTGTCTTTTGAGCGCTCACCCACCTCCCCGAGCACGACAGCCGCGATCGTATCCAAGTACGCCAGCAGATCGACACGCGACAGCAGCGGGTACGCGCTGCTCTTCTGCTCGTCCGACTCGGTTTCAGCAACAGCGGCGGTGTCCACAGTCGTATCGTTTTTGCGGTCTGCATCCTCCGCACTGGCGACGACCTGCTCGTCATCGTCACTACTCTCGTCCTCCTCGTCGTCCTCCTCTTCCGTGAATGAGTTGCTCTCTTCCTCCTCGTGTCGTAGCAGTCGTTCCTGCTTCGCGAGCTCGTCGATCTCGTCCTGTGCGTTCTTGGCCGAGAAGAACACGAACTCGATGTTCTGCTTCGTAAAGTAGTTGCCCCACACCGTTCTGCAAGGCGAGAAGGCAGCGAATGCAATCAACAACATGGGTAGGCACGTGAGCATACAAACAAGTGGTTACGACACCCGCAGCAGCAGCAACAGGAGTCGCGCTTCTTTCCGTACCGCTGTCGCTCGTCGAGAAAGTCAGACTTGTTGATTACCAGGAGCGTTCGGCGAGGTACGTCGCCTTCCTTGGCGTACGCGTCCAGGTCCTCGGATCGGTAAAAGAGCGGGTTGCGCGCGTCCACGATCTGCACCATCACGTCACTCCGCTCGCGAACGTGCCACAGCTGGCGCCACACCTCGAGGTTCTTCTCGAACGGCGTGACTTCCAGGTCCGCTGACGACTCCTCCAGCCTGCAATAGCGATAGCAACAGCACCACACGCACAAGACAAACGTCAGTGACGCAGCATGGCGACGCTGGCAACAGCAGGTTGCGAAACGAACGGCGCGTACATGGCGATGTCGCGACGCCACGCCATGAAGCTCTCCTTCTCTTTCTGGTTGAGCTCGTCTGGCGTTGTGCTGGCGTCCCAGGACGGTCGACGAGGCACTTTCATCTCTGTGAAGCTCATCTCTGGCGCCAGCATCTGGTCGCGACTACAGAACGAGCAGTTTTGCGTCAGAGCGAGCGTCCAGTCGCCACCAGTTGTGTAGGAACCAGTACAGCTCCACACTCGTGCGCCAAGACGAAACGAAACGCACTCGATGACAATCGCGCCGGGGTCGTCCTCCATGATCAGAATGCTCTCGCGCACCGCCGTGAACTCACGGTTTGCAAGCACCGCACTCGCGAGGAAGTCGTCCTGTCATACGATAGTGAAATCAGTCGTCAGCACTCGTCGCCAGGGACTGTGTTGGTAATGTACTTCGCTGCAAGCACCACTAGCGGACGGACGTACCAGCGAAGAGCCCTCCAAGTACGACGCCAGCGCCACTGAGGCGTCACCGCCATCGCGAGCAGATACGTGGCGTCCAGCGCTGTACATTCAGTCGATCAGAGAAAGAGAGAGCACAAATGTGCATACACAAGAAGCAGCAGTTAGTTTACTTGAGCGAGGATGCAGTGTGTGTACCCACCCACCCACCCTCCCACCAGCGTAACGCCATCGAATGAGTGCGCACCTCGACTGGATGTCCGTCGTGTTTACGGCCGACGTCTTCTTCTGCGTCTTGAGCAGCGAGCCGCCGAGACCGCCCTTCGGAACCTTTCCACCCGTGCGACCCATGCTGCTTGCTTGTCAATCGCTTGTGTGCTTTCAAGCTCGCGGATGTGTGCGCTCACGAGCTGGTGCAGTTGTGAGCGTGTCGTTCAACTGTGCTCTACCTACGTGGAGAGAAAGTCGAGGTGCAAGTGACGGTCAGCGAGCGCTTCTCCTTGTATGCTTGCGATGACCTCGTCGCGGTCGTCGCCAACAGAATGAAAGTGCGTCGCACAATCCGTTGGAAGCGAGTCGTTCGGCGTTAAAAACAACCCATCTTACGTGGATTACATAAAATGCAAGTGGTTGAAGTGCGATGCCGCCCAGTGCGGAATTGCCGCAATGGACGCGAAAGGCAGCGGGACGATCGCGGCGACGGGCGACCCAGTGCGGATCCGCGTCGCCGTGCCGGGCGTGAATCGAAGCGAAGCACGAAAACGAAGCAGCGCGCGACTTTCGCTCCCGTCAAAGAAAGTGGTCGGCGACAGCGGAGCTTCGGAGCACCAAACGTCGCCAGAGCACACGAGCGGACCGCCGACGGACCTGGAATCACCAACCCCGGCGACACTTTCTGCCCCGATAACTGCACCTATATATGCTAGTGCGCTCTCACAGTCGGAACGGTATGAGAAGCCAACACGAGACGACCGGAGTGAGGTTGCAGGAACGCACACACCGCCAGTTCTTGGACGACGCACGCACACGTCTGCGAGCGCACGCGCACCGTTGTCAACCTCACACACACCAGAGTTGGTGTCTGAGCACACATTTGTCACCAACGTGGAGACGAACGGACGGCTCACAAACGTGGAGACCCAGCAGAGTTTCGTGCCGGGGTTGAGCTCCGTGCCGAGCAGCTTCCGGAAAGCAAAGCCTCGCGTGTACCGGAACCGCTTCACTCCCGCCGATGCAGCGAGGCGACAGACAGAGTGCAATGTGGTCACAACCGGATCATCGGAGACTACCGATTCTAGCGCTGTGGAGCGGAGCAACCAGACCGGGATGTCAAGGGCGGTAGGTCTCAACACAAGCAACGGCAGACCGCACACTGGATTCGGGTACCAGGAAAAGGTCGCGGTCGTGTCACTCGCCGAGCTGGAGGACGAGTCGGTGCTCATGCTGGACTTCCACGCCGCAGCTCGCCGCCACAGGCAGCTAACTCCACCGAACCACGCATCCGAGAGCACGGCAAAGAATGAAGCTGCCCACTGCAGCGTGCGCTTCGTCGCGTGGACCGACTTGAGCGACTCGCACCGCCGCCTCGAGTTGATGGCTGCGACAAAGTCCAGGTGTGTCCAAAACGCAGCAGCAAAAGATGCGACATCAATCCCGTCGCTCGAGGACTTTGAAAACCGCGACGTGAAAGTGCAGCTGTCGGTTCACGCGTTCAGTCGCTGGTTCTCTGCGATCCACAATCACCATCAGTGGATCCGAGAGCGTTTCCTACTGGAAGAACTCGCATTTGCAGCCGGTGATCTGGAAGTTTACACGGAGATGGCGTCGCAAGGCATTCTCGTTCCGTCGCTCGAGTGTATCGGCATGCCAACCTCAAAAGAATGGCGCGAGTTCGTATTGTGGTACTCGGGAGACAACGGGGAAGCGCCGCTGAACAAAGAGCGCTTGGAATCAAGAGCACGATACTTGAAGCACCGCCTGCGAGTTGTACGGGAAGTCGAGCAGAAGCTGATCGAGCGACGACGTGCCGTTGACGATGCGTTGGCAGAGCGGGTGTTTGTGTTCGAGGACTTCTCGTGGACGCTGTCGAACGAGTCAGAGGATGTCATGGCGTGGGAGAAGGCAAGTCTGGCGAATCAAGAAAAGGAAGTCGCCTTGGCACTCCTGGACCCCGACATCCAGATCGCAGCGATGATGGACGAGATCGAGTTGCCCGATCTGTCTGGTGTGATCTTGGAGGATTGCGATCTGCTCGCATTCGCAGAGAGGTTTGTGCCGTGGTGGGCTGCAGCAGGGAACAAGGCCCGCTTAGACTTCCTCAGCCGCGAGGTCGAGGAGGCTGCTGCACACACATCGATCCAGGAAATGCTCTCTTGTGAGCTTGGTGATGGTGAGGTCTACGTCGAGATCAGCAGCGAGGACTTCTCGAAGTCATACTTCGAATCGGACCAAGCCCGACACACTTTTCTGAAGAGAAAGCTGTTCGACATGAAGCGCAAGAGCCGAATCGCGAGTGTGGCACAGTACGGGAAGGCGCCAGCGCCTATTGTTTTTGAAACTCTGCCTCAACCACTGTCAGTGGCATTCCACTTTCCGGAGATCGATGCTGCAGAAGTCAACGTTGTTGTCCAAGATGCTGTGTCGGAGAACAACAGGGAGCAGATAGTCACGAGCAAAGAGCACTCGATGGGCGACGATGTTGTCGCGCAACCTGGGCTCGACGATATGAGCAGGCTGAGTGTTGAAGACGAGCTTCGACTAGCCGCTTTGGAGCTTGAGCTTATGCTCGTCGAGGATGAGCTCTCTCGCGATTTCAACGCTCAAATGATGGATGCGGATAGCGACGACGATGATGGTGGCAAGACACTTACTCCGCCGAAGCGGACGGACTTCAGCCGCTCGTACTTCTTCGGCAATCTCCCACAGCGCTTTCGCCTCCCGTCTCGCAATTGGCAATCAGGGAGTGGAATCGACAACGGCGACGAAGAGATCGAGGAGGAGGAACGGCTGGAGCAAGAGCGCGAGCGGCAGCGGCTGCTCGATCAGCAGGAGGCAGAGCGTATCGCGGAGGAAGAACGAAAAGCTGAGCGCGCAAGGCTGGAGAAAGAGAAAGACGACAAAGCCTTGCAAATGCGACGAGTACGCCAACTCGAACTGCGAAAGGTGCTAATCTACCAGTCGGAGCTCGAGACAAAACGGCGTGAAGAGCGCGAAGCTCATCACGTTCTTGACAAGATGAGACGGATAAGAGACGAAGAAGCGAAGGAGAGAGCCAGGCTGGAGCGGATGGCAAGCGAGCAGGCAAGAATGGCGAGAGAAGATCAACTGTCAGCGCAAGTGCGCAAGGAGCTCCGAGATGTCGTCG
Organism: Globisporangium uncinulatum; assembly: GCA_023333755.1. Taxonomy (NCBI): domain Eukaryota; phylum Oomycota; class Peronosporomycetes; order Pythiales; family Pythiaceae; genus Globisporangium; species Globisporangium uncinulatum. The sequence continues at coordinate 24,074 of JAASFJ010000032.1, read as the reverse complement.
TTCAAGCAAAGCGCCGCGAGCTGAACGAACTTGCGCTCATGGGTTTAGAAGATACTCGATCTGCTCTCGTCCAGAACGAGCTGAAGGCGCGAGAGCGAGGCGAGAACGAACGGCGAACGTATCTGGCTGAGCTGTACACCTCGTTTGAGCCGTACTTTTCGCTGTCGAAAGAACCGTCCGAGGAGTTCTTGCCGTCCATTCAGCGGCGGTGCATGGAACGAGACGAGCGACGGCGCCGTGCTCGGCTGAAAACAGCGCTCTACACAGTGCCGTACGCGGAATCGCTGGTGATGGACGAGATCGATCAAGAGCCGTACGTGGCGAGAGACTCGAGGAAATTCAATTTGCTCATGGGCTTGCCGGTGCGGTCGTCTCACAGCAGAAAGCGTTCGCATCTCTTGAAAGAAGCCGACATCTCCCGCCTACACACAAGTTGCACCTTGTTGGACAACAGCGGGGAGAGGATCGAAACACCGCCACATCATTCGCCAGTTCTGTCAACTTCTTCAGCGAGCGCCTTGCCAGCGCTAAAGTCACTGCATCATCGCCCGAAAAGCAAGGTGAGGCACAAGGATCCGACATCGTGGAAAGCGTCGTGCGGAGCACCGACAGACTTCAGTTCTTTGGAAGCAAGAGAGCCTTGCAGCAAAACGACCGCACCCGAAAACAATAACCAACGTCCGCAAGCAGCGCTACCATTTTTCAAGGGAAACATGGTCGTCCGAGGCGAAAGCAAGCACGCGCGCTCCAACGACTACTCGTATCGCTCCTGAGAGATGCCTGTCATCCTTCCATCGCGACCGCCGGGAGGTCTTCAGCGCTCACTTTTGCGGCCTGTACGCATCCGCACAGCCGATTTATAGTGCGACGACAAGACATCGTCAGCAACGAGCACGGATCGCGCACACTGTATCAGCACGACCCAAACCAAGCAATCGAACCCACCTCCAAGATGTGCTGGATCTGAACGCCGCCTGATCGCGCGTTGTACTGGAACAGAATCTTCGTCCAGCTGTCGGCAAGCGCGCGCTGGGGCGAGCAGCGTTTGTCGAACGCCAAACCCGCGAGGTGGGGTCTCTGCTCGCTGTCGATGAACCCATGCTCGAAAGAGAACTTGGCCAAGTCGCCTTCACTCAGCTGCATCCGTACAAGTATATCGCACAAAGAATCGGAACGCGTCAGCGAACCTGGAGTGACGAAGACACACAACAAGCGCTGTGCAAACGCTGATGTCAAGACGCCAAGACACACTGCGTGTATACGCACCTCGTGTTGCTGGAGAAACCCTGGCTCGGCCGAGAACAGCGTGACGCCTTCGAGCGTCGTGAAGTTGTGCGCTTCGTCTAAGCGCAGCACAATGCTCGGCTTCTCCGTGTACACAAAGTATCGACTCGTGTTGGCATCCTTCCAGACGAGTGCGAGCGGCGACAGTCCAAGCTCGTAGTGCGCCGCCTTCAAGTAGAACAGCAGCCCATCTCTGCAGCACCCAGTGCACGCGCAAGTGTGAGCATCATAGAACCCACTCCGTCCAAGCGCAACCAAGCACACAGCGCAACTTACTTGAGGAACGGAAACGTCGTCGAGTACGCCTCCATGATCCCGTGCTCGTCGCTCTCGTAGCATGGAACTGGCTGCGCAACCACACGAAGCCAAGACAGTCAGCTCCAGATCGCCAAGAGGAACTTCGTTGCCCTGCGAACCAACACTTCCGCGCATACCAGGAAGCGGAACGGGTTCGCCGGCGAGACGGTCGAGATGGTGCTTTCGGAAAGCTTGTCCCGGAGCCAGTACAAGCGGAACTCCGTCGTGCAGTTGTACAGCAAGTACCCCTGTCATAAGCGCGTACGATTCGACACACAGAGTTACGTTAGATGAGCATGCAGACGCAGAGGACACAAGCGAACCCAAACGCAATCGCAGGTTGTGAACCAGCGACGCGAGCAGCGCGCACCTTCCAGCACATGACGTCGAGCACGTAGAACGTCGAGTCGTGCTCATGGAAGATGCAGTCCAGGATGCAGTACGCCTCGGTCGACGAGTTCGTCTTGTGGGAGCCGCTCGGCAGCGCTGACGGAAACTTCTTCAGGATACTTCCAGACGGGATGCGTGCGACCGTCAAGCCGCTTTAGGTGCGTCGGTACACGCACGCGCACACCAGCAGCAGAACATCGTCAGAAGATTTCCAGTAACGCAAGCAAGCGTAGCGACAGCAACGCCATCATCGCCACCGCCATAGTCAAGCAGCCAGCGTCGCAACTTCACACACCTGTTGGCGACCACGAGGCAGCGCTTCCCCTCCGGACGCGGCATCACGTACCAACCGGCGCCGAGCTCGCTGCCTCTCCCGTTCAGGTCGTGCGGAACGTCCATCATCCACTCGGGCACCATGAGCTGTCGCGCAAAGTGCTCGCGTCGACGCTTCACACGCTCCTCGCGAGTCTTGCGCTTCGACGCCGCCGCCACTTCGCTCGCATACGTGCTGCTGATGTCCATGCCGTCATCTGCAGTCGCTTGCGTTGCAGACGTCGCTTTGCTGCTCCGGCGCCGCTGGTTTCTTCGGCTGGTACTCCCACTGGAAGAGTGGGCATTGTCTGTTTCGGCATCTGAAGTTGCGCTTTCGTCGGCGACCAGCTGCCGCGTGTGCTGGGCGAGGTCCCGGCGCGCCTGCCGCTGCTGCAGCAACACTGCCTGCCGGCGCGCGACCGAGTCTCGCATCCACTGCTGGTGCTTCACGGCCGTGCGCGGCGCCAGCGCCGGCGACGGAGATGCTTGCTCGAGTTCGTGTGCCATTGTCGTTTTGCGTTGAAAATGGGTGGCAAAAACAATATTTATTGTGAGCAGCACCACTCGAAATCGATAGAAACGATCTGAAAGCCTTCAGTTATGTTTGCGCAGACGTACCAGTCGGGCCTCATCTCGCTGCTCTACAGCGTCGGGTGCGTGTTCTCTCCTCCCTCTTGCCTCCTAGACCTATCTCCTAGCACTGCCGAACGAGCACTCACAGCCGCCGCCCGCAGCAACAAGCCGCTACAGCTCTGGGAGAAGCGCGAGGAGACGCCACGACTCAGTGTCGTGCGCGTGCTGGACGACGACGTGCAGTCCGCTGTGATTGAGCTCTCGGCGCGCGAGAGCGTCGCAAACACGTGGATCCGCTGCCCTGTCAGCGCTGGCGACAACGACGCCGACAGCGAGGACGGGTCTGCGCTGGCGTCGCTGCACATCCGCCTACAGCACTTGGTGCTCCTCGTGAAGCCCCTTGCTGACCGCGAGCTGTCGCTTGAAGTGGTGACACGCGACACCCGTGGGCAGCTCCGGCGGTTCCGCGCATCGACATTCCAGCGCACGACCGTCGTCCACACGCGGATCACACTATTGCCGCTGTGTCTGGACGCTGGCAGCTGGAACCAGCTCCAGCTCGACCTCGCACAGCTCACGCGGGACGCGTACAATGCAACGTTCGAGTCCGCCGTGAGCGTGCAGCTCCACGCCAACTGCCGTGTGCGTCGCGTGTACTTTGCTGAGCACATGGTCGCCGAAGCGGAGCTCCCGGTCGAGTTCCGGCTCTACAAGCGGCTCACCAAGGCGCAGGCAGCAGCGTACAAGGCGCTCGACAAGAGCGAAGCGGAGGCGCCACTTGAGTGACAACAACACGCACACACGGGGCTGTCGCCTGTCGTTTATGTAGTGGAGAGACAAGACGAAAGCGAGCACCCGTTCATGGGAGGGCGTCTCGTCTCACCATCACCTGAGCCGCTTCAGACGCGTCGGTCGCGCTTTCGTGGCGCTACTCGGCGGCGTCGGCACTCTACTGCTGTCGGTTTCAGGCGCGAGTGGCAGCTGCTGCTCGGGCGAGCCCGACGGTACTGCTGCTGGCGCCACACGCTCTGTGACCGTGACGTCGCCCACCCGCGTGCTCACGCGTCGCACTTTCGCTGCCGGGGCGTCACTGGCGGTGTCGTCTCTGTCACTCGCCGGTCGCTTCGCTGTCGTCGTCAGCCTTGTCGGGGAGAAGACTGTCGCGACTGCTCTGTAGCACACGTAAGCGCAATGATCGACGCACAGAGCGTTAGCCTCCATGAGAGCACTATCTAGCAGCTCATTCGACAGAAGCGATGACGAACGACACGTACTGGATGTCGCTCTTGACCAACGGCGTCGCGAGCGCCTGAAGCACGCCGCCAGCACGGTTCTTGATCGCAAGCTCCACGAGGCGTCCGATGCTGTTCGAGAGCCACACAGTAGCACATTCGAGCGACCACCCCCGTACGTCAGCTATGTGGACGTAAGCCCAAGGAAGAACCCTGTCGACAGAGACGCACTTGTGGTACGCGACAAAGTTCAGGAACTCGAGTGACGCGCGCGAGCTCTTGCCGATGCGCAGCCAGTGGCGGAACTGCTGGCCCTTGCTGCTCATGAAGTTGAGCTTGCGGCCACGCGCGAACGCGTCGTAGTTATACCAGTTCATCTCTTTCGTGCGCTCGTCCGCGAACCGGATCCGCTCCTGGACCAACCACGAGAAGACAGCGTCAGCTGATCTGTGCCATACACACACACTTCCGTCTTCCTGTCATCGGCCCGCGGTGCATCCAGAACGAGTGCACGGACGCACCAGGAAGCCTTCGTTAAAGACCGAATCCGCCTCGGCGACCGCAAACAAGTCGAGCTCCTCGGCAAGCTCCTCCTCTTCCACATCCTCGAGCTCGTTCTGCTCGTGCTTGCTCTCGCCGCGGAACTCGCGCCAGCGACCGTAGTACGCCGCTTCTTCGTGGAACGCCTCGGCCAGCGTCTGCCGCACACCACACATACACATCCACATCCACAGCGACAGCGCGTGAGTGAGCCGTACCCGACCAGTTAACTGCCGATGGATGGCCAACGCACACGCAGCCCGGGTCCCGTGGTGAGCTCCTCGGCGTCAAGCTGCGCGAGTGTCGCGCGAAGGTGCTCGCCGACTACCATCCAAACGTCACCCAATCGTCAGTCCTTCCACTCAGCCCACGCCACCCACACTCGCGAACCGCCCTGCCGCCCTGTTGCGTAGGCCGCACCAATGGTCTTGACCTCCTGCGCTGTGTGGGCACACGGCCGGCGGCTGTCCCCAAACGTGCTCATCATCGCTGCGATTGTGCTCAGGACCGCGCCTTTCACGCCTTCAAACTCCTTGTGCACCGTGACGCTGCAGGCGCCGCACGCTTCGTCAAAGAACTCAGCGTCTACGACCTTCCACCGGGCTGCGCGGGTTCGGCGCTCGGCGTACTGGGCGACCTGGGCCGGCGCAATGTACGCGCTGTTCGGGTGGGTGGGTGGTGCTGTTGTCGCTGTCCCACTCGCAGGAGCAGGACCAGCGTGCACGACTGTGCGTCGCTGTAGCATTTGCAAGTACAGGTCCGGTTTTGCAGTCGCTTTTGGAGCTTGCGAGACGCTTTCTGCAGCTGGAGACGACGTGGCGTCCGTGACGACGGTCGGAAGAGGAGACGGAAGAGGTGGCTTCCCGTTCGCCTCGCTCGCATTCGCTTTGCGCGCGCGTTTGTCGCGAATGTACGCGAGCATGCGCTTCTTCTGGTCGAGTGGCAGGTTCCTCCACGCTGTCGTCTGGCAGCAGCAGCCATGCACGTCACACACTCGATCTCGCCCCGAAAACAAACATTCGGGTGCGTACGTACGTCTTTGTACGGGTACTGCATCTGGATCGCGTGGAAGAGGCGGTGCACCTGCTCCAGCAGTGGCAGCTGCGCCAGGTCGTGCAGCCCGAACTCGTTCTCGGCCGAGTCCGCCGGCTGTGGTGTCTGTGCGCTGTCCGCCATCTCCTTGTCGTCGTTAAGTGCGTGAAGGAATATACCGGTAATGTGGGCCGCATAAATCGGTTTCTCTCGGAATAGTGACCTCTCCACATTTTGTTTGAATTGCCAACCCGAGCCACTTTTCGCGCGCCACATATTGTAGACAGAGCTGCTGGAGGTGGTGAGGGCGATGGAGCTCGAGAAGGAGCTCGTGACGGCGCTCCGCGCGCTCGAGCTGCACGAGGTGCCAGAGGACGTGGTGGCGTCGCTCTTTGCGTCCGGGGGCACCGCAGTGGCAACCACGAGCGTCACGGGCGAGCGGGTGCTGCCAGGTGACCCGCTCTTCCCAGACCTCGTCGGGAACGTGTCTGTGAGCCAACTGCGGAGCGTCGAGCGCGTGTTCGCCAAGTACCTGCGCAAGCACCTGGCGGCCGAGGCAGCAGAGGGAAGCACCAGCAATCCCAGCCACGCTACAGACGGAGCAACGACGACCCACAAGCGCCGGAGTCTCGACACGTCCGTCACGACAGAACTCGAAGTCGCGCAGCTTTGGGAGTTCTTTGCGTCCGAAGAAGCCATCACGTCGATCGTAGGCGAAGCCCAAGAGCGCACGCACTCGACAGCCGCGTACCGCACGTTCTTTGCGCAGCTGCACGCAGTCATCACGATCCGCGAGAAGTACGCAGCGCTCCCGATCGACGAACAGCGTCGTGCGCTCGCGAAAGCGCTTCTTGCGAGCACGATCTACTTGTCGTGGCTCCAGCTCCCTGGCGGGTCGGCGTATGGACTCTTTATGCCGTACGTGTACCGCCAAGTGCTCGACGTGCTCAAGAAGTGGATCGTACTTATGCGGGACGACGCAGTCACACGCGCAAAAGACACGGGCGGGCAGCCGATCCGCCGCGTCTCTGCTCGCCAGCGTACGTTGAAAGAGAAGCAGATTGCAGCGACACGACGCGACAACGAGGACTTTACAGAGATCCAGCAGAAGCTCGCAAAGTTCGGACTTGCGCTCGTCACGATGCTCGCGACGTTCCTCGACAACTTCTCGCTCGCGACGAGCACCGAGTCGATCGTGCCGACGATCGAAGCGGTGATTACGCTCCAGACTGCAGTACCGGACGACGCGACGGGTGAAGCGGTGACCGCGCGCTCGCTCGACGTGCTTGCAACGCTCGTGACTGGCGCCCACGGTGACGCGGCCCACTTGGCGCGCGTCGTCGCCCACTGTTTCGTGCCTGGGATTGTGCTCCAAGAACCGCTTGCAGTCGAGAACCGCTGTGTTGTGCGGTTCCACCGCCTCGCAATCGATGTCGTCAGTCGGCTCGAACGCCTCCTCCGCAGTAGCAACAACAACGGGACGAGTCCGGACGACGTGGAGCGACAGATCTCGCTGCTGCGACTCGGGCTGCTCCAGAACGTGTGTCTACGAGCTCCCGAGCGGTCGGACGAGCGACAGCGCGTGCTCGGGTTCGCTTTCTCGCTCGCTGTCAGTGGCGACAGCGGCGGCCTGGAGGAAGAAGAGCGCGTCCGGCTCGCGCGGTTCCTCACGAGCTACTCTCGGAACGCGAACGCCAAGTTCCGGCAGTTTGCGGTCGAGTTGATCGGCAAGTTTGTGCTCCAGCCCGAGTTCTGGCGGACGTCTGAGCACGTCTCGCACGACCTCATCGCGTTCTCAGGCGTCGGGCCGCTCGTGGACGTCCTGATCGACCGCTCCCGCGACAAGGTGTCGATTGTGCGCGCGAAAGCAATCGCTGGCATCTCGTCCGCACTGACGTTGGGTCTGTCAGGGATGCCCCACAACAGTGACGACCCCACGGACGCACATGGCAGCTCGAGAACCAGTGACGAAGACGATGACGGCGACGGTGACATGGACGTGGACGAGAGCGCGGACGGGAGCCGACAGATTGCGCACTTCCTCCAGAAGCTTCTGTACGCCAAGTCGACGGGGCTGGACGGGAAGCCAGGGATGGAGGAGACACCGTTGATGCGGCGCTTGATCGAGCTCTTCCGCGAGAGCCTGTCGGACGAGAAGACGTTCGTGCGCAAAGCGGCCGTCCAAGCGCTCGAAGCGCTGCTGATTGTGCGTCCCGGGCAGATCCGGTCGTCGATGCGGAAGGACCTCGTGGACATCCACGCCAAGTGCACGGACGCGTCGCTGTCGGTCCGCGTCCAGGCGATCAAGTCGCTCTCCGCGGTCCTGCTCAAGTTCCCACGGGACGCCGAAGTGCAGAAACTGTGGAACCTCGGCGTGCTCCCGCTGTGCGCGGACCCTGAAGCGAGCGTCCAGGCAGCGTCGCTCGAGTGGACGAACCGCCTCATTTTTGAACGCGTGCTCGCGTGGTACGATGCGAGGGCGAGTCCGTCGACGAGCGAGTCGCTTGGCGTCGTGTGGAACCTCGTTGCCCACCTCGACGGCGTCATGATCAAGTGCGTCCAGAAGTCGCTGCGGACGCTCATGAAGGAAGACAAGGTGGACGTGAAGAAAGTCATCCGAGCGTGCGTGCACGCAATCAAAGAATGCGTGGGTCGGGCGGCTGCAGACGACGGCGACGATGCGAAGCTCACGCGGTACTGGGACTTTAGCTGGGTCGTCTTGGAGGAGCTCGCACTCAGTGGGAAGCTCGCGAAAGCCTCGAACGTCGACAAGGCGAACCTCGACGTAGTCGTGCAGTGCTGGAACAAGCTGCAGCAACAGGAGCTCCCAGCGGCGTTCAACAACGGCTCGAAGCGTATTCTGCGTGTGATTGCGGCGCTGTCGCCTGTGATTGACGCGAAGGACGCGAAAGCGATCGCTGACAGCATCCTCGCATCGCTCCACGCGTTCAGCATCCCTCTGAACGTCATGGCGGACGCGGTGCTGGCGCTCAACAGCATCTGCAAAGCGCGCGCGTCAAGCGCCGAGTCGCGGCGAGAGATGAGCTTTGGGTGGGGGGCGAAGCTCCTCGAGCTCTGCGAGATGAACTTGCGCGCGTGCTTTGAAGCCGAGCCGCAGCGAGTCGTCGAGCACACGCAGCTGGTCCAGAAACAGCTCATCTGCATCGGTGAGGTCGCGCTCCTCGAGTTCAACAAAGACGACGACAAGAGCCGTGACGCGGTCAACGGCGCGCTGGTGCCAGTGACGCCTGCAGTGACGTCGCTCGTGCAGCTGTTCCTGCTTCCTCAGATTGCTGCGAACCAGGTGAGCTCGCAAGCTGTGCACAAGGACGACGACAACGACAATGACGATCAAGAGGAGGACGACGATGAGCGACAGCAGCAGTATGTTCTCGAGCCGACCGCCATCCCGACGTCTGTCCGCGTGTGTGCTTTCGTGACGCTAGGGAAGCTGTGCCTTCGCGACCAAGAGTTCGCGAAGAGCTGCATCACGATGCTCATCCGCGAGCTCCGAACGTGTGCGATCCAAGACATCCGGTCGAACATCTTGCTCATCCTCGGCGACCTCTGCATTCGCTACACTGCGCTCGTAGACGCGTACGTACCGACGATCGCGCTGTCGCTGCTGGACGCAAGCCCGTTGATCCGACGGAGCGCCCTGCTGCTCTTCTCGCAGCTCATCTTGCAGGACTACATCAAGTGGCGCGAGTCGCTGCTCCGGTTCTTCATCCGCGCAGTCGTCGACGCCGACGAAGAGCTCGCGAACCTCGCGCGCCACGTGCTCTGCGGCCCACTGCGGCTCAAGTCGCCACACTTGTTTGCCAACAAGTTTGTCGAGATGGTCTTTGTGTTCAACAACTTCCAGGGCAAGGTGAACTTCACGCTGGACCGCGAAGGCGTGGACGAGATTGCGCTCCCAGGCAACGCGCGCTTCCCACAGCGGTTCCAGCTCTACCGGTTCTTGTTGCAGAACATGTCGGACGAGCAGAAGCTGCAGATCTCCATGAAGCTCTGCAACGAAGTCCTGGAGGAAGTGACGGACGGGAAGCTCCCGCTATGTAACAACCCAGCGGAGATCACGGAGACGGGCACCGAGGCCGTGCTCAAGGACACGTTTGCGATCCTCTGCTCGTCCGACATTAAGCTGTCGACGACACGCGACGGCGACGAGGACGTGGACGGCGACGACGGTGGTGACAACGGTGGCGCGAGCAGCGGCAGTGTCGCAACGCAGCTCGCGGCTGCAAAAGGGAAGCTGCTCTCGAAGATGTCGAAGAAGAACTTTCTCGAGAACGTGGTCCCAGTGCTCATTGGGCTCAAGCACAAGCTTGAGTCGAAGCGGAGTCCGCTCATGCGGTACCTCCAGCACTACTTCCACGAACTCTTTAAGCTGTACCGGCAAGAGGTGAAGGACATCTTGAGCGCTGATCCGCAGATGGCCATGGAGGTCGAGTACGACATGCGCCAGTTTGAGCTGCACCACAAGAAGCAGCTCGACCAGCAGCAACAGCAGCTGCACCGCGCTGTGGCTCCGCTAGCTGCGGTTGCGACGATCACAGCAACGGCCACGCCTCCAGCGACGCCGTCACCGACGCGGCTCCCGACAGCGACGCCGTACCACATGCTGGAAGTGAGTGTGACGCCAGTGGAGCCACCCGACTCGACCGTGCGGCTGCGCGACGAAGTGGTCGCGAATGGTGCGGACGCCAAGAAGCTGGCGGCGCGACGCCGGCGGCGCCGGCGGAGCTTGCCGCCAGTCGAGAGTCCGCTCCGCGTCTTGGAGAAGCGGACAGTGGACCGTGACAACGACGACGACGGCGACGACGGTTGTGGTGATGGCCCGAGTGTCATGCTCTTCTCGCCGAGCAAGGAGCTGCGACGAGTGTCCGGTGGCGCACCAGGCGGGAACTGGCAGGTCGCAGCAAAGTCGCCAACTGTGGCCGGCGGCGATGGAAAGAGAAGGGTGGCGAAGAAGGGCAGCAGCAAGTCGAAGAAGAAGGCGGACGACGGGGAGTCGTTCACGCAAGAAGATCTGGAGACGCGCATGCAGGAGGACCTCGACGACGTTGCAGCGCAGGATTCGTCCTCGTCCGAGTCGGTGGCGGAGGAGAAGGGCCGTCGCAAGGCAAAGCCGAGCAGAGCAAAGGGGAAGCAGCGAACGGCCACTTACGACGACCAGGAGGAGGAACACGACGACGACGACGATGAGTTCGTGCAGCTCCCGCTCAAGAAGAAGCTCAAGAAGAAGAAAGCGGCGAAGCCTGCGGAGACGACCACGTCTGGGAAAGCGGCGAAGCGCAAGCGCGACTGACGTATCGACAGTCGCGTGTCGAGTCCGCTGACTTCGTTAGAAACGTTGATGATGTGATGCTCACTGGCAAATGGTGGCTAGCCCCAGTCTGGCGTGGCGTGCACGTGACCTTCTTCCAATTGCCTGCAGCCGCCCACCACTTATCGGACGACGCCGTTCACGACAGGAGCCGTACACGGGCCCGCCGACGTGGTAAACACGTGCTCCTTCCACTTGGCCACGCCGTCGGCGTCCGTCCGCATGTCATCGCCGAGGTTCACGAGCACCTTCTTCTTCTCCACCTGCGCCGGCGTGTATGGCTCACCGACGAGGTCGCCGAACGTGAGGCGCTCGCCCACTTTCGCACCAGCAGGCGGGTCCACGAACGCCACCTTCTCCTTGCCACCTTCGGCCGGCACGGCCGCGCACATGACCATGCCGTGGCTCTTGAAGCCCACGAGGTTGCGCGCTTTCAAGTTGCACAGCACGAGGATGCGGCGGCCCTGCATCTCCTCGAGCGAGTAGTGGTGCACGAGGCCGCTCGCGATCTGGCGCGGCTCGTCCTCGCCCTGCCCGGTCCCGGTTTCAAGTGGCGGTGTAGATACACACACACACGTTGACTGTCTTGTTAGCATCCACCCACATACATAGACACAGACTCAGGCAGTGATAGCTTCGTAAGAGTCGTCACGCACCACATCGATCTCCTCGCAGTAGAGCCTGTACGCACACGACACCCACACAAGAAAGGCATCAATCACGAGTGAGTGGGTGAGGCGCGCGTTTCCCAGCAATAAACCCAGCACTGTATACTGGCTGCTTCCGAGAACGTACTTGTCGGCCGTGTCGTGCTTCCAGACCTTTACGATCTGCCCCACGCGGATGTCGAGCTTCGTGATCTCCGGCTGGTCAGCGGCCGGCGCTGGCGCGCTCGCTTTGGGCTTGGCAGCGGGCTTCGGTGCCTTCTCCTTCTTCTCCTTCTTCTCCTTCTTCTTCGAACCTGTGGCAGGAGGCGCCGGGAGCTTCTGCTCCGCTTCTGCTCCCACGGGCGTGTTGGCGTCGATGCCCAGGTCCGTCTCGATGTCGGCAATGAGCTTCTCGAGCTGCTGCGCCGCCGTGCCACTCATTTCTTTCGCTTTGAGTGAGAGCTCTTCGTTTTTTCGTGAAATGCGAAAAGGTCATCTGAAAACCAACGACTGAAAATAGAGTCCAGATTATACAATAACAAGACATCCACATTGGAAAGGTTGTTCATCGTCATCTGTCTACTTCGCACGCAGTTCTGTGGGGGTGTGCTTCAGTGCGCATGAAGTTGCCGTCAATGCTTGTGCGGCTTCATCTGCTGGCTCAAAGCTCCATCTGGTCACGATCAATCCATTTTCCAGTCGATCTCCAGTCTTCGTTGAGATTGAGATTGTGCTGGGCGTGCGTGCTTCCAGTATCGTGTTGAGTGTGACGAGCAAGACTTTGACATAACGAGGAAGATATGCGCGTATTGACGTCCGTCTACAAACGCTTCACTTATCCCGATAGCTAATCGCTGTGTTAGTCAGTCACGCTGGTAGCTTGGGGCGAACGACAGGCTTGCGCCATGGAGCTGCTGGACGCTGTGGCGATTCGGAGGTGGGCGGTCTACTGGATCAAGACCATCCAGCTGATGAAGAGGTAGAATAGGAGCACAGGGTACACTGTGAGCGCCTTGCGCTTTGGCGGCACGAGCGTCGACATGAACACCACGGACGCTATCGCGAACGAGCAGCCAGCAGCACACGGAGTGTCAGCACGACAGCAACAGAAACGGCGGTAGTGACGGCGCCAACTTCGCCACACACAACAGCAACACACCTCGCGTCGACCAGAGAAACCCGACGCCGACGATCAGCAGCCGCAGCGCCACGTGCGACACCACGACGCTGAGCACCATACACAGCAGCGTCGCAATGTTGAGCGGGAAGACACAGTAGCCCAACACGCACACGCTCTGAAAGAACGAGCTGCCGACACGCGTCCACCACCCCACACGATTGTGTCAGCACCAGCCGCTGGTCCATTCCAGTCCGTCTGAAGCGACGCGTACATGGTGCTCCCAAGAAGCTGCGCGTTGATCGTGACGACCGCTGCACCCGCCCACACGACGACGAACACGCCCGTGAACACGATCGCCGACTGGTGCGCCGGAGCCGTCATGCTCAGCATGCTACGTCCATCACAGCAAACCAGCAGCTCAATTATTGCCAGCCATACGACGTCGTCCCCACACGCTCACAAGCGATGCGGGCGACACGTACATCGAGAGCGAGAGACAGAGCATTAGTGGCCCCCAGAGGTCCCCTGGTCTCCATACACACACATTCCTAGCTGTCAGCTCGGCTGCGTGACTGCGCGTTTCCAGACAGGGAGAGCTTCTCTCCTTTCGCCTTGACGCACAGTCTCGCAGTGCCTTCAGTGTCTCTTCCGACGTGTTGCGCGGCACGAGTACGACGCGGAGTTTGCCGGCCACGAGTCGCACATCGCGCAGCTGCCACGCCGGTGATGGACCACGTCCAAGAGATGCCGACAGCAACGCGTGCACTCGATTAACTGCTGTCGACGACCACGACCATTGCTGCGAAATCCAAAATCAATGCGCCAAAACACGCACGATGGTCGCGGACACGGGCTCATCGAGCGTGTTTTCAGCGCCAGACGGCAGGCTGATGCTGCCAGACACGAACGGCGCCGCGTCGATCGCAGGCACAGGCGCTTCCATGTCCGCCACGGGTCACGTTGGCGGAAATGGAGCAGATCCGAGCGAATTTTATAATGAAAAACCGTGGAGATTCTCCCGATTTGAATCACCATAGCATTTCGTATGTTGCAGTGTGCGAGACTTTGCATTCAGCTGCTGTATGAAGGATTCCTGAGCTGGGTTCGCGTCGTTTCGCGGGCGAGGCCATTTCATGACTTGTGACCACCACCACGCTGCCTGGTCAACAACCACCACCACCACCACGACCCTCACACGCTCACCACGCCCTGACCATGAGCCTCGACGCCGACGCGCGCGTGAGCTCGCGGCGCGCGTCTGCCACGGGAGATGTGGCGCTGGACGGCGAGCAGGAGCGCAGCCACGCGTCGGCATTCATGGCGCGTCAGGCGGAACGCGCGCACCTCACGGGGCTCTCGCCCATCGAAGAGATGCGCATCGCGCAGAACGAGTTGCGCGCCAAGGCAGCCAAGCAGATCGTACGTTAGCGCGCTCTATGTTTCCAGCAGGAGGTAAGGAACCACGCTAATTCTCGTAACCACGTACGCTCGACAGTACTCGGAGAAGAGCTTCCAGACGAGCTTCCACCGGCTCATCACGACAAAGGAGGTCGTGCGGAAGCTCAAGAAGAAAGCCAGGATTGCGCCGTCCGCGATCGAGCTCGAGGAGGTGCACGATCTCGAGAAGGACATGGACGAGCTCACACCTGGTGCGTTCCTTCCTGGCTCTCTCTGCCCGTCACTCGCTCACTCTTGCTCACTACTGGTGGTCGGCATGACAACACACAGCGGAGGCGCTGAGCCTCGTCGAAGCCGTCGGACTCGACGAGTCGCGCATCTCCCAGAAGGAACAAGAGCGCGTGGAGCTGACGCTGCCGTTCTACGTCATCTCGCCACACAGCAAGTTCCGCTTGCGCTGGGACATCCTTTCCGTCATGCTCATCTCGTGTGCGTCTCGTTCGCTCTGTATGGCGCTGCTGGGTCTGTGATCCGCACGTTGAGCTCACTGTCTTGCGTCTTGATCCCTGTCCCAGACAACGCGTTCGTCATTCCGGTTCGCTACCTTCATTGTATCAGCTATGGTTCGGTTGTTGCTGTTGGAGGTGGTGCCCAACTTATCTGGGCTTGGAACGATACGATACGACCACGCAGTTCCAGATCGCGTTTGGGAACGCCATTGCCATCGACGCGGCGTCTTCGATCGAGATCGTCCAGCGCATCGTCGACGCGTTCTTCGTCGCAGACATTGTGCGTCGTTAGCATGTGAATGCCTCTCGGTATAGTGGCTGTGTGGTTCCAGTACGCATCGGTGTAACGTGGACGCGAGTGGTGTGTCCTGGTCGGTAGTGTGTGACGTTTCTGTCAGCGGTGGAGGAGAGCGGACGGATAGAGGACCGGCTGCGGGTGATCGCCGCCAAGTACCTCAAGTCGTGGTTCCTCGTCGACTTCATCTCGTCATTCCCCATCTACCTCATTCAGGGCACGTACTCCCGTGTGCCGCAGCTCGCGCGGCTCTTCCGCCTCTTTCGGCTGCTTCGGCTCTTCCGGATGCTCTCCATCCTGCGCATTCTCAATAGGTACAAGGGGCAGTGTGTGGGCACTGACGTCCGAGACGTAGCCGGAACTGACTACTGTCTTCGTCTGGCCGTTCTCAGGTTAGAGTACGCGCTGCTACTGCGCTCAACAGTCAGCAGTATCTTCAAGTTTTGCTTCCTCGTGTGCTTTACGTCCCATTGGCTCAGGTGCGTCCTCTCCGAGAGTGCGTGGTGACAAGAGGTGGCATGCTGACTCGACTCGCCGGCTAACTCCACGGAGAGCGGCAGTTGCTTCTTCTACTTGATCGGCGAAGGCGACGACCGGACGGGCTGGGTGGCGGACCGGGGCTTGTCCAACGCTAGCACCTACGACCGCTACGTCACGGCGTTCTACTGGGCGATCATGACCATGTTCGTTCGTTCGTGCTGCTGGGTGTGGGTTCCTGGCGACGTGACGCTGTTCGTTCCGACTTGCTGAGACTGCGTGGTCTCTCTCTCTTGCCATAGGACTACAGTCGGGTACGGCGACGTCCACCCTGTGAACACCCCCGAGCGGGTCTTTGCGATCACAGCCATGCTCGTCGGCGCGTGGATCTTTGCGTACGGCATCACGAACGTCGTGGCGATGGTCGGGAACCTGAACGCCGCCGACGGCGTGTTCTACCTCAAGATGGACGAGCTGAACGACTACATGGAAGCGCGACAGCTTCCTGTCCAGCTGCGCTTTGAGATCCGTGAGTTCTTCTTCAACGCGCGCATGTCGACTGAGTCGAAGCTCTCGAACGAACCGCGGATCCTCGGCGAGCTCTCGGCGCTCTTGCGCTCGAAGATTGCGTTCGCGATCAACGACAGTGTGCTGAGTAAGATGCCGTTCTTCATTGGCGCAGACCACAACTTCCTCATGGAGCTTGCGCTCAGTATGCGCATGGTGTGCTTCCCGCCAATGGAAGAAGTGATCCTCGAAGGCGAGATTGGCGAAGAGATGTTCTTCATCTTCCGTGGCGTGGTCGAGATCGTGAAAGAAGGTGTGCAGCTCGGGTTGCTCGGACAGAAGCAGTACTTTGGCGAGATGGCGATCTTGAACCAGAACTGCCTCCGCACGGCGACTGTGCGCACGCTCTGCTTCTGCGAGCTGCGCATGCTCACGCGCGAGAAGTTCCTCATCGCACTGGCGCACTACCCGGCGATGAAGCAGCGGATCGCCAAGATCGTCGAGAAGCGCACACGGCGGACACCGTCATCAGCGTCGTCGGCAGTGCCAGAGCGGCCGTCAGGGTGCCGCACGAGCTCATCAGCTGCGCTCGACAAGATCGCCGACACGCTCCCGGCTACGCTGGACGAGAAGACGACGCGTGAGCTCGCGAAAGCGGCGCCCGAGACGACGTTGCACCGGATCAACCAGCTCAACGCCGGCTACTCGGGGTCGTTTCGGAATCTGGCAGCGGAAGGCGACCTGGAAACGATCCAGACGAAGCTGAACGAGCTCCTTCAGCGCCAGGACACGCTCTCTGCGTTAATCGAGAGTGTTGAAGAGCGCGCTGTGGTGGAGCGCCAGCAGAAGCCGTCGTCGCGGTCGTTGCTGAGCGCACTGTGAGCCTGGCAGTCCCTGTCTGCTACGTCGGGCGAAACGAACAAGCAGCAAGCTAGCAGCTGGACACGCGCGGGCGAGCCGACGGACGTGCTCGGGACGTGGGCGTGTGTGTGTCTAGGTTTTGAGAAATGGATGGTGGGAGCCGCAGCTAGTGACGCCTCCCTCGCCACAGCGTCTACTACATGAGGTTGTTGCTCTCGTCTGGGACGCGGACTGTCGCACCCTCCAGGTCCTTCGTCACCTTGATCTGGCACCCGAGCCGCGACCTACAAGGAGCCAGCAGTCCACACAAGCACACACTCCCGTCAGCTATACTGGTTCTGTCCGTTCGTTCAGCACCCCACCGCAGCCAGCAGCAACATAGACGCACGTACGTGTCCGTGAGCCCCCATGCGAGGTCGAGCATGTCTTCTTCCTCCTCGCTGATCTCTGGGAGCTTCTCGAACAGCTCCTTCTCGAACACCAAGTGGCACGTCGAGCACGCGAGCTCACCGCCACACGCGCCTGGAGCAATAGGAGGAGCGCAGGTCGCAGCGTTAGACAAGAAGAGAACACGCAACAACAACAACACCACACGAAAGGCAACGCAGCAAGGCACACCTTCGAGCTCCACGTCGTTCTCTTGCGCCACATCCAGCAGCGTCTTGCCCACGTCGGCGGTCACGGGTACGGATCCGCCGTCCGCGTCGATGAACGTGAACGAGACTGACTCGGACGAGAACATGCGCCGTGGTGGGAGATGGTGCGAGAGACGGCCATTGGCAGCAGCAGACACGACGCGCGGTCGGGACTGGCGAGCTGCCAGCACGACAGCGGCGGTCCTGACGGAGGTGGTGGCGCGACAAAGCATTTTTGACAACCACAGTTGTGGGTGGTTGTGCTTTTACTTTGTGAGCTTGCAAAGCACTGGTGCGTGTCATTTTATGTAAGCTTTGAAAAATACGAGTTCGAGTTTGGACGATGCCGTAAACAGCACAGAATCCATATTTTAGAACGCTCGCTTTCATCACTATTAGTGAGTCAATGTCACTCGAGAAGATCTCAAATCAAGCTCAAAGCAGGCGAGCAAGCAGACAACAATGACGGCGCCAACGCACGAGGACGTGGACATGGGCGAGCCCGAGCGCGTGCACCCGCTGCAGACCAAGTTCGACGACGCAGCGGAGATCGTCGCGGGCTACACGGCAACGTCACAGCCGGGCGCGGCCATCCAGCTTTACGAGGACATCCTCGCGTACCAAGGTGCGGTCGCGAGCGAGTGTGTGAGAATGTATGAGGAGGGAGGGGGAGACGTAGCGGACGCTCCTGCTGACACTGCGCCACAATGCTATCTTGGATGCATATACGCTCTTTCAACAGATCCGGCGGACGCTGCGAATGACGAGGTGCAGCGCGTGAAGGAGCACGCGATCTACAAGCTCGGCCAGCTCTACATCCAGTTTGGGTACGTCCTGTACTGTGATGCTGTCCATTGAGCGATGAAAAGAGCGCATTGTGGGGAGAGGCAATGCGTATTTGGTGACGTGTCTCTCTGGGAACGTCACGACACTTCTGCAGCCGTGAGAAGGAGCTGGCGACGCTGCTCCAGTCGCTCCGTCCGTACTTTGCGACTGTTGCAAAGGCGAAGACTGGAAAGATCGGTGCGATGGCGCTTTTCGTCTTGCCACTTGTTTGGATACACGGGAGGGTGGGGAAGGGAGGAAGGGAGCTTCTACTAACGCGTGTGGGTGTCTCAACTACAGTGCGGACTATCATCGACATGGTGGCGAAGGTGAAGGTCCTCGACGCTGAGCGTGCGCTGCAGCTCCAAGCAGACCTCTGCCTCGACTCGATCGACTGGTGCAACAAGGAGAAGCACACGTTCCTGCGCCAGCGTGTCGAGGCACGGCTCGCGTCCATGTGCGTGTTTGCAACTGTAAATCTCCTCCTGGTTCTCGATCCGGATTTCGCATTTGTGACGTCACAAATCTCGCTCTCGTGGTCACAAACAGCTACTTCCAGCAGCAAAAGTTTCAAATTGCGCTCGACTTGATCACGAAACTCCTCCGCGAGATCAAGAAACTGGACGACAAGCAGCTGCTCGTGGAGATCCACCTCGTCGAGAGCAAGCTCCACCACGCCCTGCGGAACGTCCCGAAGGCGAAGGCCGCACTCACAGCCGCACGGAGCATCTCGAACGCAATCTACGTTGTGCCCAAGACGCAGGCGCAGATCGACGAGATGTCGGGGATTCTGCACGCTGAAGAGCACGACTACAAGACCGCGTACTCGTACTTCTTTGAGGCGTTCGAAGTGCTCGCGACGATCGACGAGACGGAAGCGCGGAGCTGTCTCAAATACATGCTGCTCGCCAAGGTCGCGAGCGGCGGTGCGAGCGACGTGAACAACATTGTGAACACCAAGCAGGCGATCAAGTTCATTGGCATTGACGTCGAAGCGCTCCAGGCGGTCGCGAAAGCGCACGAGCAGCGCTCGCTGCAGATGTTTGAGGAAGCGACGACCAAGTACTCGGCGCGTACGTACTGCAAAGTGGGTCTGTCGGTTGCGAGTAGTGGGGTCTGACATGGTTTGGCACTAGAGCTCGTGGAGGACCCGCTGATCAAGGCGCACTTGGGCAAGCTGTACGAGCAGCTCCTGGAGAGCAACCTGATCAAGATCATCCAGCCGTTCTCGTGCGTCGAGATCGAGCACGTGGCGAAGCTGATCAAGCTCCCACTGGCTCAGATTGAGCTCAAGTGCGTGTTGTCGTCTGCTGCATGGGGGAGTGGCTGGTGCGGTAGAGCTGAGAAGGAGTGAGCCTGGTGCTGACGAAGCGAGTAATGGTGTCGTTGTCGTCTTCGTATTCTTTCGCGTGTGACAGGCTGTCGCAGATGATCTTGGACCACAAGTTCCACGGCATCCTCGACCAGGGCAAGGGACAGCTCATCGTGTACGAGAGTGCGCTCGAAGACGTACGTTTGCTTGTATGGCGTTCATGACTCGAGAGAGAGGGGAAGGCTGTGGCTGTCGGCTCATCGGGTGGATGGTGTGCGATGTCTCCTCTACAGAAAACGTATACGTCGGGACTCGGCGTAATTGAGAACGTCGGCAGCATTGTCGACAGCTTGTTCCGACGCGCAGAGAAGCTCCACGCGTAGGTTTCTCCAAGGTCCGAGGCCGAGTGCACCGACAGAAGTGAGTGCAAGTGAGCAGAGACGAAGGAAGCACTGGGGCGGATGACAGCAGCGAGGGTGATGAAGCGCACGAGCCGACCTCTTCCGAGTGAGAGAGAGAGTCGAGCAAGGAAGGAGACACGACAGCGGGTACACGCAGACATGCTCTCAACGCGTGTTTCCTCTTACAGGGTGGTAGTAATGGTGCTGGACATTGCGGCTTGTGGGGGGGCCTTGACGACGGCGCATACGTCGTCGCTGCTGTGCTCGCGCATCAGATGTAGCTGACGGGGTTGTTCCCGCTGCTCTTGCTCGTCTCCAACTCTTCATAGTCGGCGGTCGTGAGCGGCATCTTATCTGCGTAGACGTCGTCAGCGTCTTTCCGCAGCCGGTTCTTCTCCTCCCGTTCCACTCGCGCGGCCTGCTGCACACGGCGCTTCCGCGCCAACACAATCACCACGAGCATCGTCGTGACGAACGCGATGCCAGCGACCACCATCGCCACAGACAGCGGCGGGCCATACGACGAGTCGCTTCCGTTCGCTGACGTGAGCTGCAGCTGGAACGTGCAGCGCGGACCGCCCCAGTACGCGGTCGAGCACTCGCAGATTGAGCGCGAGTTGCAGAAGCCGGACTGGAACTGCAGGCTCTTGGACCACGGGATCGTACAGTCCTTGCTCGTGCGGCAGCGCGCGCCACCGCTCACGTCAACGTGGATGTTCACGTCGTCCGTGTAGTCGCTAATGTGGTTGAGGATCCACTGGCGCGTTGGGTGCGACGCGGGGTCGCATCCCATCGACATTGTCGTCGTGTCTTGGTACAGCCGGATGTAGTCGATCTTCATGTACATGGGGAAGCTGTCGCAGATGCGGTTCGCGACTGGGTCCTGGCCGTCACCGCGGCACGGCAGACCGGCGGCCGCGTTCGGCGGGCTTGCGGCCCAGTTCTGTGAGACCGCGACGTTGAAGATGATGTACATGGGCTCTTCCGGGAAGATGCGCACGACGTTCGACCTGGTCTCGTCCTGGCCGACGTTCAAGATGCTCTCAGCCGGGATCTCGAAGATCGGGTGGCCGTGCAGCATCCAGCGGACGTACCCTTCGTCGCCCATGACCCACTCGAGCTGGTAGATGAGGAAGCTCGTGTACGCTGCGTTGTGGATCGGCCAGTTGCCCGACACAGCGTCCAGCTGGTAGTCGAACGGCGCCATTGTCTTGGTCGGCGCCGTCGAGTCGTTCCGGGGGGTAATACAGAGCGGGTTCTGGCTGTCTGGGTCGCACAAGAACACGCCTTGGTAGTTGTTCAGCGTCGTGAAGCACGTGCCCTTCTCGTTCACGCCCCAGTGGCCGAGCGAAGCGTTGCCGTCAATGTACCCGAGGTCCGAGAGCACGTCGTTCGAAGCCGGGCATGTCTCCTGCGTGCACTTGTTCTCCTTGATGCCGCTCTTGAGCGACGCTTCGATCGCTGTGACTGACTGCGTCTGGTTCTGGTTCGGCTCGCAGAAGTTGTTGCCTGTGTAGCGCAGGCCGGCGTACCACGTCTGGTGCTTGCGCTGGGCGTAGAAGTCGGTCGGGACGTTCGGGAGGTTCGCACCCTGGGTCTTGCAGTCCTGCGAGTAGAAGCACGTCGGGTAGCCCACGTCGATCGAACCGTTCGCGTCCGGGCGGCGGTAGGCTGGTGGGAAGCCCGGGCCGATCTGGATCGACGACGAGATGCCGACACCGCCGCCTTCGAGGATGTCGATCTCGGGCGCGCCACGGCCCTGGAACGGGTTGAGTCCGTGGCCTGGGTTCGGGTTGCACGCACTGATGCGCTGGTTGTAGGACGCGAAGACGCGCTCGTCGCACTGGTTGTACGAGAACGGCCACATGCGCTGCGTCGACGCGCTAAAGATGGCGCGGCCGAGGTTGCCCATGAGCCAGAGGCCAGGCCACGTTGGGTAAAAGTTGTTCGCAGTCGTGCGCGCGTTCGGGCTCTTGCCGTAGTCCGGGTTACCGGACTCTTTCGACACGGCCCCCGGTAGCTGGACGCGCATCTCGATCATGCCGCCCTGGAAGCAGAACTTGTTCCACGTCTGGAGCATCGCGGCCCGGTAGAACTGAGAGACAAACAAACACATAGGTTCCTAGTCAGTGAGCTACTGTAGCCACCTTCTATCTCTACTACCGACCGAGATTGCCAGTAGGGATACTACACGTACAAAGGTGACGTTCTGGAACGTGGGCGGCCGCGTGTACTCGTTATAGACATTGATCACGTTGACCTCGTCGATGGTCTTCATCGACAGGTAGCAAACGTCGTCGCCGTCGTCGCTCTTGTCGCACACAACCTCCGCCATATCGTGCGAGTAGAGCTCGAGCGCGCCGTTGACGCCATCGGGCTTCTCAAGCGTGACCCAGAGGTGGTCCTCGCCGGGCTTGAACGTGCGGTTCAGGAGACCGAACTCGTCGCTCATCACGAGGTCCCACTTGCCACCACGCGAAGATACGTACATCTGCTTGTCAGCGGGTGTTGTCGGGTCTACCCACGCCCGCAGCCCTGAGCGTGCATCGAGCTTGAGTAGATCCCGTCGCGACGGGCTCGAGGAGCCGGTGGTGCTCCCATCCGTTGTAGAGGAAGGTTTGTCGCCAATGGCCGTGGCGGACGTGCCATTGCCGCTCGCATGCACAGCGGAAGGCGCGAGCAGCAGCGCGAGGGCGAGAGCGAGCGCACGCATCGTCGATCGCGAGACGCGCGCCATGCTTGGTGGCTGCGGAAGAGGAAGGCGAGAATGAGGAAGGCGTTTGTATGGGCATCAGAAGGTCAAAAAGGCGAGGAGAGCCAGTGGCTACAGTGGAAGCGGTGCACCCAACCTTGAAAACAGAGCAAAACTGCCCGACTCAACTATCGATTCGAATGACATACTTAGAACGCGAAGTATCATGTCGAATTAATAAACTGTGAGAACAGTTACCTTGTGAAAACGAATCATTGAATTTGCAAAAAAGATTTTCTGGATGACCAATTTTCTGAGTCAAAACATATGCTCGATTTTATCTCGAGGCAACATAACATGTTCTACAGAATTTAAATTCTACAAGGCACTTGCCCGGGTCTTCGCTCCGGGGAGCCGTCCAACCTCTGCCCGTCCTCCCGTCCTCCCGTCCTGCCTTCCAGTTCCCCTTCCATCCTCCTGTTCATCTGTCCCCTCAATCTGTACTGTACGATATCCTACACTGTAACACCGTCTCCCCCTTTCCTACTCCGATTCATTCCACCGTTCTCCAACCTTCTCAACCCGACGTCCCGTCCCTCTCTCTCTTTCTTTCTAACTCACTCAGTTCACGTCTCTCACACACTCTCTCACACACACTTTCTCACTCTATCTCTTAAACTCTCTCTCTCACACACACAGACTGGCACTCTCTCAATCTCTCATACTCTCTCTCTCACTCACTCTTACTGACACTCTATCACTTACTCTCTCTCTCTCTTATATTTCTCTATCGGTTTCTCCAGCTGGCTCAATGATCCGACAAAAAGCATTCCCTCTTACAGAATGTTTTTGTATTTCACCCCTTTGAGAGGGTGTGACGTTCAGCTGTGACGGAGGTTGTCAGATTATTTTAATTCTATTTTTTTAACACCCAGTCTCTGTGTCAAGGATGCCAAAAATTGCCGACAAAAATAAAAAACATTGTCAATTCTTATCGAAACACAACGAAAACTTGTGTGCAGATGCCCCTGGTTCGTGAGGCATGGACACACATGTTTGGAGAGCCTCAACAAAGCATCACAGGCGTCAGCATTCAAATATTACGAAATCTCGAGGGCTCGAAAATTAACATTTTTAGGTACCAGTGATTTAAAAAAATAACATAGTAAGAGTTTGAAAAGCAGTTCGTCTTCTTGACCGATATAGAGCGTACATGATGTAAGACGAGCACGTTAAAACTAATTCTCAGCTGCAGTTCTAGTAACCAAAACTCAAGTTTTGGTCACTTGAACTGCGGCTGAGAATTAGCTATGAAGGTGGCTTGTACGTCATGGTTTTGCCTGGTTGCTATTAATTGCAGGATTGTGAGATTTTGTCTGAACTTATGTACGTTCTGCTTTATTTTG
>JAASFJ010000031.1:0-59737 GCA_023333755.1 Globisporangium uncinulatum | reverse complement strand
GCTGAGTCGATCCGAGCAGTGCTTGTCGTAACAGCGGCAGCGCTCGTGTAGATCTTGCTAGACGTGGACGCGTTCATCGCAGCAGGCACTCGTTTGCTCGACGTCCGCCGAGTGCTTCTGTGCCGTGCGGTAGGTTGTCCACACAGGAGGTTAGTCAGTGGATCAGACGACTCGCAAAATAGCAGATGCGACGTGTGCGCGCAGATGGTCCTCGCTCTGTTTCAGTAGTGTCTTGGATGCTGACACAGGTACGCCTTCGAGCGAACGCGATGGGCTGCACGGAGAGCAAAGCCGACGCTCAGCTGCTCGAGAAGTACGCCGCGCAGCTCAAGAACGTGAAAGTCGACACGACGATGGCTGCGCTTGAGAGTGCGGTTGTTTGCCTTGCTCTTTGGAAAAGATGTGTCCGGAGTCGCAGTGAAAACCGTGCACTGCGAGACTGACGCTGGCGTTCATTGGTGCTGCGCAGTCGACAGACGCAACACAGGGCTGCGGTTCTATCGTGTCTTCGCGGCCATGGATATCGAGTGAGTGCAGATACCCGCACAGCTGATTGAGGTAGGTGAGAGGAGACTTCACGCTCTCACAACCTCTCTTGCTTGTCACCGAGTAGAGGGAGCAACTCGATCGACCTGGACGAGTTGCACAAGTACTTGCGGCTTCCACGCACGACCTTCTCGGAGCAAGTCTTCAGCGGATTAGGTGAGCTCCAGTAGCTAGGCTCCACAAGGAAACTTCAAGATAGACTCTGCCAACCTGCCGTTCTCTCTTCCTCTCTCTGCTGGAGCAGGCAAGCACCCATCGGCTCGCGCAGTGACGTTCGATGGTGAGCGCTTCTTGCGTAGTGTGTTCCGATACGCAGTGAGAGCTGACCTTGTCGCGCTTCTTCATGCACTCTCTTTCGCACCAGACTTTGTCCTGAACGTCTGGAACTTGTGCACAATGACGCCGAACGATCTCTTCCAGCACGTATTCAACATCTACGGTGCGTTGGCTCATTCGATGACTGCTCGCTCGTCGATGTTAATCCCGCCAATCCGGACGATCACACGCGTGGCTCTCGTAGACGACGATCGCAATGGAACGCTGGACGCTGCCGAATGCGACAGCTTGTTTCGCTTGTTGTACCACACGAACGAGCTCTCGGACGACATCAAGCAAGTGCTCAAGAGCGTTGATGCAAACAGTGACGGCTTGCTTAGTCTCGGTAAGTGCGCTCTCGGACGACTCGTGACTCTGCGTGCAGTGGAGGTACAGTACGACGTGGAAGCTTTCTTGTCCCCACTAACACCATGGCAGACGAGTTCTTGGACTTGTGTTCACGCAAGAAGACGCTCATGAGTCCGATCTTCGTGTTGCAGGCAAGAGCGCGCGAGAAGGTGGGTGTAGGATGCTCGAGATGCTCGAGACGCTGGACGGATATCGCAAGCACTGACTGGCAACTTCAGGTCCTTTGCGCGTCCTTCTGGTCGAAGGAGACGAAACGGCGTCCAGCGCTGCTCGTAGGGCACAACGACATCTTCGCGCTACTTCAGTCGACTACACGGCTCATGAAAGACACCACAGCGAAGAACGCAGAAGCGGACAAAGCCATTGAAGCGTCGTCGTTGGACCGCGACGCGAAGCTGCCAGTTCACGAGGCGAAAGCATCGGTACGACTTGCAGCGAAACAGAAGCTGCAAGAGCGCAGGGAGCTGGAGAAGTGGATCGATGAGCACCGCCAGCAGCCACCGATTCGCGACTACTTTGCTGCTTTCTCCGACAAGTTCGTCACCAGCGTGCGGCTAGAGCGCCTCCTAAGCGAGAGCACGCCTGGCGAGAAGGACGCGAAGGAGATCACCGAGCTGCGCTACAGTTCTGCCGTGTGCGCCAAGAGTACGTCTCTGGCTACTCGAACTTCGTGATTGGCATCGCTTTTGTGCTCCCAATCGACTCTTCCGCGTGCTCACGAAGGCTATCTCGTCTCGGATGTTGGTACTCGTTGCTACAGGGTTCGATGGTGCGAAAGCAAAGCTGGAGGAGATCTGGGGAGCGGAGACGCAGAGCACGATCGAGCGGCGCCACGAAGCAGTCAAGGCGATGGTCAAGGGCGTCTCAGCTAAAACTCCGCTCAAGCAAGCAGCCAGCAAGCAGGTACGCTATTCTAGCACGCGACCTTCTTGACTTGCCCGGCATGACGAGTACGTGCCACAGCCACCGCAGTCTCCAGCATCAGCCCTCAGTAAGTACCTCCAAAAGAAACTCGATGAAGCTGAGCAAGACGTTCGCCGACAAGATCAGAAGCGATGGGGGACGCTCGATCGGTCCGCTGCACATCTCGCGCAACAGGACATGGACGCATTCGATGCTGTGCCGAACCACCCACCGATCGGCGTGCTCTTCACAAAAGAGAGCCGACAACAGGCACCAGGCTCCCATGAGCGTACGAAGATTGTCCCGATCAACACTGAGGCGTGGACCGAGTGTTTCGACCAAGATCACGGGCGGTACTACTACGTGTCATCACTACGCAACTCAACCTGGGACCGACCAGATTTGACTAAAGTATTTAGTCAAATCTGGTACAAATATTTACTTCTCATTTTTACAAAGAAAGGGTGATCAGGGTTTGGAAACGAACTTAATTCGCTGGGGATGCGAACGTATGGTGGCACAGTGTGCCTCTGCCACCAGCTCAAGCAGCGAGACATCAGTGAGTCGGTACCCAACCGTACTCGTTGAGCCCACCTCTTGACCCTCCTCCTCGATCGCGGTCATGACGCCTCTGCTGCTCGTTGTCCCCCACAGAGACCCCTGTGATGGCGAAGCGCGTACCCTCACCTGGCAGTGCTGACAGCGCCGAGGCGTCGCCCAAACGCCCGCGGGTGGCCCTCGCTGACGCGTTCGAAACAGACGACAACACGGGGGGAATCCCAGTCACTTTGAGCGAAGAAGTTCCTGCCCCTGTTGTAGCTGCTGCTGCTGGAGGCAGTGGGAACGCTCCACTGGAACCCATGGTGGTCGCCGACATGTTCACACCCGTGCACCGCTCGTGGGACGCGTTTGAGCAGAGCCTAAAGGAGTACACCCAGCGGACGTACCAACTCTACGTTGTGCGCACGACCACGTCTGTGAAGCGCCGAAACCTGCGCATCGCTGAGAACGCGTTGTCGTCATCGTCTGCAGCGGCATCATCGTCATCGTTTCTGGCGCCTGTCGTGTCCGTACGCACGACTAGCAGCCTCGAAAACGACAACGACCAAGAAACCAGTGGTGGTGCCGACACAGCGGACGGCTCCAGTCGTGGAGCTTCCGAGAGCGGAGCGACTGGGAGCGTCGACACACTTCTGTCTTCTCTGCCGCTGCACGTCCACCAGCAGCTCATCCCTGAGAGCTACAAGTGGTACTCCAAGACGCTCACGTGCACGCACGGGTGGAAAGATCGGCACCGTGGGAGCGGGAAGCGGGCGCTCGCGGTCGCACGCTCGACCAGCTGCTCGGCCAAGATGTGCGTGACGCTGCAGCACCACGGCCGAGGGGACGATGGGTGGCAGGTCGTGCTGACGCGCCACGTGCGGACGCACAACCACCCGCTCTCGAAAGAGCTCTCGCTCAACTACCAGGAGAACCGACGCATCTACGACCCCGACCTCCTGCTCGTCCCGACCGGTGGCGGTAGCGGGAAGCTCGACGACGACGCAGCGTCGCACGTGCGCAGTCCACAGCTGAGCCGGAGCCGAAGTCGGCTCTCCCACTTGCTCGTGGACCAGCACCACGAGACTGCGTTCGCGCCGCTCGCGACAGACGAGCCTAGCGACGATGTCACTGGGAACCCGACACATTCGGGGTCGACTGCTGTCCATGGCGTGTTCCGAGCCGAGAGCGTGGGTCAGAAAGCGCACGCGTCGTGGGACCTCTTCCACACGTACGTCGCCGAGTACGCAGTGCAGTCGAAGCAGTCGTTCCGCGCACGGTCGACAGTGTCGGTGGCGGCAAAGAACCTCAAGGCGAAGGCACTGGCGGCGAAGCTCAGTGGCTGCGACGACGGGCGCGTCGACAACGACGTGCTGGTCCCAGCGAGCGAGCGCTGGTACTCCAAGATGCTCATCTGCAGCCACGGATGGAAGCGCAAGTCGCGCAGCAAAGCAGTGCAAGCGCGCGATGACGTCGTTGTTGCGTCGGCGAACGCAGAAGCGACGTGTCCAGCGCTGCTGATGGCGCGGCTGCAGCGAACTGCCGACGGCAGCGGCTGGCACGTTGTGATCAATCGACAGGTGGTGGAGCACAATCACCCCCTTGGAGACAGCAGCCACAGCCACAGCCATCGTGCCAGTCGCAACGGCACGCCCGTGTCGTCAGTGTTCGACAGTCACCGTCCCGACGACACTGTGGCGATGGCTGTGAGCGGGTCAGAGCCGCACCACAGTGTGCTCCACTACTTTGGGTCCGACGACACTGGAGAGCTGTCCGACAGCGCTGGAAACGAACTCGACGCCGACAACGATGACGCAGACGACGACGACGACACTGAAGCCCCACAACCACCGCCCACCACCAGTAGTGGGTCGCACCCACAGTCAGCCTATGTCGTGCTCGCCGAACCGTTCGAGACCGTGCACGACTCGTGGGACACGTTCCACGCGCGCTTGCAAGCGTACTCGGACCAGTCGTTCCAGCTCTACCGAGTCCGCACGACGAGCTCTGTCGAAGGCCGCAACCTCAAGATCCCCGACGTCCAGCTGCCTGCCGTGCGTCCTGCACGTGGCCGCAAGAGCGACGGGCGAGTGATTCCGAGCGAGTGGAAGTGGTACTCCAAGACGTTAACGTGCACGCACGGCTGGAAAGAGCGGCGGCGTGGGACAGGGAAGCGCACAGTGCAAGTGTTCCGCTCAACTGCGTGTCCCGTGAAGCTCTGTGCGACAGTGCAATTTGTCGAGGCCGGCGACGACGAGGCAACAGACGGCAGCACCGCCAGTGGCAAGTGGTGCGTGGTCGTGACGAAGCACGTCTTGGAGCACAACCACAATCTCTCGAAAGAGCTGCACCAGCACTACTGCGAGAACCGACGCATCTACGACCCGGACCTGCTTAAGATCGACCGCTCAAGTGCACACGCCGTACTCAAGGGGAAGAAGCCCCAGCACCAGCAGAGCCTGTCGCTCGACCCTGAAGACGTCAGCAGCGCTCTTGTCCCGGCGGTTTCCAACCCCAGAGTCGTCGCCACAGCGTCGTCCCAGGCAGAGAGTACGCCGCTGTTGCCGGCCAGTGTCTTGCACACGTTTGCGCTGATGGGCGGCGAGTCGTCGCTTGCACTCAGTCTCGCCGGACCAGGCGCTGGTCACGCGAGCGAGGCTGCGAGCAGCACGGAGAGCGTGTCGACGCCAGCAACAGCTCCACCTGGCCACCCAGAGGCCTCTCAGACGCTGTCGTCGTATGCAGCGGCAGCCTTCCCGTCGACCGCTTCCGTCTCGAACGCCATGTTCCCGATCGCGAATGGGACGCCGCAGCCTCCTGCGTCTTACCTCTACCCAGCGCACCAGTACTTTGCTGTGGACCACCAGACCGGCAGCGGCTTGGGGTTCGCGTCGCCGAGCTTCACGTCGGCGTCGTTAACACTGTCGACCAGCGGTACCTTCCCGTCATCAGCAGGCGGAAGCAGCGCGTCGACTGAAAGCCCATTTGGTGCGAGCAGTGGTGTACTGGGACGATGTCGCGTGCACAGTACCGAGTCGCAAGGACTCCGCAGCGACGTGAGTCCCAACACCGCTCCGTGCACGTGTGCTCGGAGTGTCGACAGTACGAACGCGTCCGAAGTGGCTGCTAGCACCCACTCTCGCGCACTCGTGCGTCTCACTCCGGACACAGCAGCACCTCTGCCGTCGCACGCCGCCAGCGATGTCAGCGACCACAACGTTCGTGTCGACGTCGCGGTACCGCAAAGTGCCAGTTCCAGCCAAGACCCCGCAGTCGACGACGACGCTGCTGTCGTCTGGACGCCGACTGTGGACCCCGAGATCGTGACGCTCGCATCTAGCGGCGGCGCCACGTTCTGGCGCGCGCCTCGCGTCCAGCGTCTCCACGCGAGCTGGGAAGCGTTCCAAGCGCACCTCGACGCGTACTCGGTCGCGACGTTCCAGCTCTTCCGCGTGCGCACGACGTCGTCGATCAGTGCTCGCAACGCACGCATCACACAACAAGGCGCGGACCGACGGGAGGTCCCGACGTCGGTCGACGAAGGAGCCGCTACCGCTGTCGCAGACGCGGACGCAGTGTCGGCCGTGTCGCTCGTCCCCGCGTCGTTTCAGTGGTACTCCAAGACGTTCGTGTGTACGCACGGCTGGAAAGAGCGCCGTCGCGGCCACGGGCAGCGCGTGAGCCACAGCCTGCGCTCGACTGCGTGCCCAGCAAAGTTGTGCGTGACGCTACAGCGCGTGGGCCAGGAAGCCGCTCAGTGGCACGTTGTGGTCACGAAACAGGGCACGGACCACAACCACGAGCTGTCGGTGGCAGCGTACCAGCAGTACTCGGAGGTGCGCCGCATCAAAGACCCGACACTGTTGGACCACGCTGAAGCGCTCTGGGTCAACGGCCAGACGCGCCGCAAGGTCTTTGAGTTCCTCAAGCAGCATGCACCGAACGCGATCGTCATGAAGGACGTGCACAACCTCGTGCAGCGGTGGCAGCAGCAGCGAGGCGGGAAGCCGCGAGGAGGAGGAGGACGACGGAGCCGAGCCGTGCGGACGGCGGACGAAAGCTCAGATGCTGCAAAGCTGACTGGAGACGACGACAGCGCCGAGGAACTTGAGACGACGACGACGAGCTCTCCGTTGGCACGTTCGCGTGACGAGAAGGAGGACGACGACGACGAGGGGATCTAATGCACTTGAGTGCTTGTAGAGTGAGTGTGGCGTTCAATCGGCTGCTTCGTTTGTTGACTTCACGACATGGTCTCCTCACTCGTTCACGTCTCTCTCACTTACAGCTGCTACCAAATGGCGACGCCCTGTCGCTTCATCGCCATCGACGTCTCGAGCATCTGGGCCTCTGTTTCGCGTGCCTGTCGCACGAGCTGCTCCATTTGGTTCTTGTAGTACTCGACGTCGTGTGCTGGCGGTGGCGGGTGACGCTGGAGCCGATCCGGGTACGCGCTTAAGCGCTGGCGGAGCTGAAGCGCGTCCTCAGCACCGCTGCCGCTCGAGTGGCTGTGGTGCCGTGGGCGTCGACGGAACTCGACAGCGTCCGCATCGTCGTTGTCGTCACCACTGCCGTAGTCATCGTCATCAGGGCTGAGGTCGTCCAGGTCCATGTCGATGTGGAACACTGGCTCGGACACGCGCATGGCTTGGTTCCCGCGCGTCGGGTCCACGAGCGGGTGCTCGAGGAAGCTCTTGAGCTCGAGCTCTGTTTTCCGGTCCTCAATCGCAGCCAGTGCGATGCGGGCGAACGCACTCATGCGCGGAAGCACGTCGTGTACACTCGCGCCTTGGTACAGCCCCGAGTCAAAGACAGCGAGTGCACCGACCATGTGTTGGTTCGTATCGAGGAGCGGGATGCCGGCGTAGAACCGGACTTGCTGCGGACCCAGCACGATTGGAAGCCGCTTGAAGTCAAACATGTTGCAGCTCGCAAGCGCGTCCCGCGTGATGAGCTTCTCCTTGAGCTCAAGGACTGGCGCGCAGCACATGAGCGTGGCTGCTACTTTCGTGAGCTTCTTGCTCCCGTCCGCCTTGAGGTAGTGGGCAGCAGGAAGGCTCGCAAAGTCCGCTCCTGAGGTGGCGTGTGGCGACAGCAGCGACGACGTGGACGCGGTGAAGAGGCTCACGGCCGCGTACTTGCACTCGACTGCCTTGGCGATCTCTTCGCACAGCTTGAGCAAAATGTCTTCGTACTTGTCGACGTGGGCGAGCTTGCGCGGCACCAAGTCGCTGCTCGGCACGTCGCGGTGCTGGTTGCTCGGCGACAGCGCGTGTTGCCGCGTTGGTGCTGCTGTCGTCGCCTTTGTCGCCCGCAGCTTCGTCTTCTTCTTTGTCTTCTTAGCGTTCGATGTGCCGTCGACACCTTTCGCGACGTCATCGTCGTGACCTGGGACGACGAGTTTCCCAGCCTTGACAACGCGACTCGGATGGACCGCAGCACTGGACGGCTGCTCGTCGTCTTCGTCGAGCTCTCGGCGGTCGCTCTCGTAGACAGACGACACTCCCCGCGGTCGCGACGCCGATGCGTGGAGCTCTCGTCCATCCGGCGCTTTGCCGCGGAACAAGAACTTGTCGAACGGCGTGAAGCTGCTGGGCGACACCTTGGAGCACGACTTGGCTTGCGGGAGGTCCGGCGCTCGTCTCGGATATCGGCTCTGTGGTGTTGCTGGTGCCGCTGGATGCATCGCCACGTGCCAGTCTTGCGGCGCGTGGCTCAAGCTCGTCCTGCTGACCGGCGTCGCTGCTTTCGTCGCCTTGTCGCCACTCGTCCGTGTCGCGTACAGTGCAGCCGACGCCGGCGACAGGATTACGAGCGGCTTGCCGCCGCCGCCAGTGTTCCACTTGTATGAGCGTCCAGCGATGTCGGCCTTGGAGCAGCTGAACACTTGCGCTGGTAGCTCGCGGCGGTCCTTGCCATCGACCACAGTCGTGAACCGCCTCCCAACCTCCGGTCCGTGTTGCTGCTCGTGCACGACCGCCTTGCTCATGTCCACGTTGAGCGTCGTACTACGCTTGCGCGTGAGCTTCTTGCCAACCTCTGGCGCTGGATCTTGCCGAGCTGGCCCCTTTTGTTCGATGCTGTTGTTGCCGTCGTCGTTGTTGTTGCTGTTGCTATTGGTGTCGCCGCTAGGCTTCGCTGTCGGTGTCGACACGGTCACCACTGCAACCGTTGCCGTGGACCCAGCTGAGCCCTTGAGTTCGTTGAGGTCGCATAGTTTGCACACCCGCAAGATTGTTGGGCCAATCGTCGGCAGATCCGCGTCCTTGTAGACCGAACAGTCCCGACAGATGACATCGCCGCACAGGCGGCAGTGGTGGCGCCGTCGCGTGAGCTGGTGAAAGCGCCGATAGCACACGACGCACTCAGCACGCTCTGTGTTGCGCACCCAGCGTGTGTTGCGCAGCATCTCGAGCCGGAGACTCATCGTGTAGGCGTCCACGGCGTTCTTAATGCGGCCAGCCCCGCGTGCCATGCGCTGCAGCACGCGCTGAACAGCGCGGAACTGGCGGTCGCTCAGGCTCACAGCGTGGGGGTCCTGCTGCGCGACCGACATGTAGAAGACAATGTCGGTCGCATCGACCGTGTCGGTCGGGTAGAAGAGGAAGCCGCCGAGCGGCACGAAGCAGCGCGTGAGCCGGTGCGAGTCGAGGAGCTCGGGACACGACTTTGTCTCGACCGAACACAGGACCTTGTACGCGCTCGGGAACTCGTCGCGGTCGTGCAGTCCCTCTCCTTGCGACCGACTCGCAGCTTCGTCTCTGCCTCCGCCACCACCACTGCTGTTGCTGCTGCTGTGGTTGTTGGGGCGGAAGCGGAAGAGCGCTTGGCCGTTGCTTGCTGTCGGTGCGGGATCGTCCACAGAGTGCACCTCGGCGTACTCGAGGAAGCACAGGTCGCAGTCCGATACGATCGGGTTGTTGCAGCGACAGACCATCCAGCGCACAGCGAGCGACTCGGACGCGACGCCACTGGACGACGACGACGACGGTGGCGCGAGGCTCTGGCTGTGGTACAGCACCGACGTCTCTGCCACGAGACTCTCGTAGATGATCTTGGTAAACGACCGGTACGTCGTCACGGCCGAGCAGTCGAGCGTCCGGAGCACAACGTCGAGCGGTGCCGGGACGCGCACAGCGCTACGTACAGCGTACGTGAAGAGCGGAGGCGCCACAGCGGAGGCCAACGCGTTCAGTTGGTGTGAAGCACCAACGCTGCTGCTTTCAGTGCTCTTTTCCCAGACCTGGACGTCGCAGCGCTTCTTGAACTTGAGGCGCTTCCACTCACTTCCGTCGCTGGCGCTGGGAGCTGACTGCGCACACTCGGCCACGAGCGTCGGGAGTCGGCTCTTGGCGAGCTCGACGTACGCTTGCTGTTCGGCGCGCGTCATAGCGAACGACGCCACAAAGCTGCCTTGTGCGGATGGCGAGGCGGAATGCAAGGCGGACGCTGACGACAGTGGGAGTCGGGGAGTCGTCGGCTGCGCTACGTTGTGACTTGGGTCCAGCGCGTCCTCGTCGCGCGTGACAGCGAGTCCGTTCGGTTCGTCCCGCATTGCGCGATACAAGCTGCAACGTAGAGAGGAAAATCGCGGGGTGGGGACTGGCAGCGAGCGAGTGGGGCGACGTCTGTGTTGTGCACGGCGAAGATTGGAATGAGGGCCGCAGACGCCGACGCAGCACAAGGAGGAACAGTAGCAGTACGCGCCGTTGCGTTGCTGGAAGAAGGCGAAACTGCTAGAAAGCGATGAAAAGGCGCTGCGAAGTCGGTCGGAAGGTGAAGTCGATGGACTTGCGAGTGAGTTTGCGACGACGACAGCAGCGACGACGAAAGTCGCAGACTGTTTCCATCGAAGGGCGAGCGCTCCGAGTGTTCAGCCCACGCACTCGGGACGTGCTTCTGCGCAGCTTGTCTTGTCTAGTGGAGGGCGAGCTCTTGAGAGCGAGATTAGGAGCTCGGTGGGACGCGGTTAACCGCTCAGCTTCGCATCGCATTGCCTTCCATCCGTCATCACGTCTTGGTTCAGCTTAGCTCGGCCCTAACTCGTCCCCCAATCGCACGGCATGGTGATCATAACACAACGAGTCTCCCCACCACCTTCCATGGTGTCCCTGAGGTAGGTGGGTGACTGCCATCCAGAAGACTTTCTTTCGAGCGAAAGTTCCTCATGATTGATCGATCGATCACTCGCCAGAGGAGCGAGCCAGTCGAGTTGCACGTCTGACAGACAGCTCCGAGTGTGGTGAGTGTGTGTTGTTACCGCCCAGGGCCCAGGACTGAACTTCTTCTCGCTACTCAGCTCACGTGACGACCGCCGTGACGAAACTAAGCAAGCAGAAGCTGATTCAAAGTGGGCACGTGCTTGCGATTCGGGACGCTGGCGCCGCAGTCCGTGTGCTTCCCAGCCAGCCACTCACAGACGCTTCGCTCTCTCTCTCTCGCTTGTCTCGTGCTCTGTCTATTGCCGCGCTTACACATTACCAGTCTAACAATCCATCATTCATCGCGGCCGCTCTCGCTCACTCACTCGCGTCTTTGATCTAAAAGCTCCATCTAAGAAATTCAGCACCAGCTCAGCTCAGCTCAGCTCCAGTTCGTCAGCAGCGCAGTGCGCCACTCGATCTGCTCGCTCGCTGGGCTC
Source organism: Globisporangium uncinulatum (assembly GCA_023333755.1). NCBI lineage: Eukaryota > Oomycota > Peronosporomycetes > Pythiales > Pythiaceae > Globisporangium > Globisporangium uncinulatum. Next base: position 48,423 of record JAASFJ010000031.1, on the reverse strand, counting down.
CTTGTTGGCCTTGGCAGTTTCACCCTTGCGTCCAGGTGCACCACCGCCGCCATCCATCCATCCATCAGTTCCACGCTCTGCCCACCCGTCCGCTTGCCTGCTGTCGGATCTTCTTTCGACGCTCGCATCACCGTCTTCTTCTTCTTCAGCACTAGCTTGACACCTCTCTCAGTCCCTCCATCCACACTCTGCACCACGTCGGACAGTCCAGCTCACTGTCGACTTCACGAAAGACGCACACACGCGCCAATCTTCAGCACTTTCGAACGCAAAGCGAGAGGAGGGGAAAGGAGGGCCGACTCAGCAGGAACGCCGTCTGTCTACGCGTCGTAGTCCACCATCACTTTCTTGCCGCCGGTCGGGACCACTTGCTGGAGCCATATCCGCGTCTTGTAGATCGCAAACAGGTCGCGCACGAGCTCACGAAAGTCAATGCGGCTGGAGCGAACAAACAACCGAACGAACAAACGAACGCCAAGATCGCAAGCGTGAGTCTCTCTTACACCCACCCAACACCCTCCCCCCTCTCAGCCGACATACACCAACCAACTATGCACCAACACACGCATGTACCGGTCGGCCTCGAAGAAGAACGTCAGCTTGTGGCGATCGAACTGGTACTCGGCGTCGATCACGTTCATCGGCAGCAACCTCTGGCGGACTTTGCTCTTGCACACTTCAAACACTTCGTGTTCTTCCTTCCGCTACAGGAGCGATCACCATACACCACACACACACACACACGTCAACACTGAACCGACCGTCCAGCCCCATCCACGTCAAGTCGTACGCCTACGGCACGGAATCAGTCCACCAACCACCCCACCTGCTCGTTCAGCATCTCCCGCTCGCGCTGGTTCGCCACCGCAATGATCTTCTTCACGGGGGCGTCGTGGCGCTTCGGCGTACGGCCGAGCGACTCGTCGCGCGGACTCGCCGGGTCGTTGTTGCTGCCGCCCGTGCTGCCTTGGAGCTTCGACAGCTCGGTCGCACGCTGCACAATGCGGCCAATGTCTTCCCCTCGATCGGCCTCCACCTGTTTGTTCACACCGTCCATCAGTACACTCTCGCGACAGACAGTAGATCACGACACTTGGACGCGTACGTACCTTGACGTAGTCGCCAGGGTTGAACGACGCGTTCCCCGCAAAGATCTCGAGTCGACCGCGCTTGAACTCGACTTCGTAGTACGCTTCGGGGGGCGGCGACGGGTAGTGGTGGTGGTGGTGGTGCTGCTGGTGCGGGTGGTGGTGACTCAAACTGGTCGTGCTGCCACTGCGTGCGTCCGGCGGCAGCGGCGGCGCTGGCCCCCCAAGGTCCATGGGTCCACGCGGCCAGTCATACCCGCCTCTCCCGACCGAGTTCGTGCGCGTCATCGGAGGGTACTCGGGGGTCGTCCCGCCAGTCGCGGCAAAAAGCTGCGCACCTTCCATCGACTGGCTCCGGAACGGCCGCGACGACGCGAACGTCGACGTCTCCATACTGAACGACCGCATGCCACGGCCGCTGTTGTTGCTGTGACGCGCTTGGTTCTCTTGCTCTGCCACTGGGCTGTACATGTCGGGGTACGGCGGCATCGCGAACGTGTCGGACGAGTACCGACGGTACTGCGGCGGGCCGTACTGGTGGTATTGGTGCATCGGCGAGTCCGACGGGATCGTCACACGCGGTGGGCGAATGCCGCTGGACGGCGGTGGACTCGACACTGGCGGCGGCGACCCGACTGGGTGGTGGTGGTGGTGGTGCTGCGCGTGCTGGTGGTGCTGGAACGTGCGCATGCTCCCGTGGTAGTCGTGCAATGTCGGCTGGTGGTACGGCTGCTTCGCCCCACCACTGTTGTTCGTGTACCCGGACGCGTTCGCGTACCCCGCTGACGCGCCATAGCCGGACGAGTACGAGAACGACTTGGCGCGAAGGCGCTGGAGCGGCTCGGGCGCGGGCGGCAGCGGTGGGTTCCCGTCCGCCGGCCGCGTGCTGCTCATGTACGTAAAGTCTACGGACGACGCGCGTGCGTCCTTCGTGAAGCTGTCCAGTTGCCACCCGTCAGTGCGCCCATACTCACCCACACCCACCCATTCATTGGCGACAGCGAGTGGTACGCACCGAGAACGCGGCAGGTCGTCCTCCACTTGGTTGCTCAGCTCGCTGGTGGTCACACACAGCCCGTGTCCAGTGAGTCAGTCAGTCTTCCCGACTGTCCTCTTACATATCCATCCACCCATCCATCCACACGCTAGAGAACGCACTCGGCCAGGAGTCCAGCGGTGCCAAACATGCTCAGGTCGCCGCTGCCGAGTGGCCCAAAGCGTGGCGACGTCTTGAGGAGCTCTTCGTCCTGGAGCTGCCACGTCTGCGAGTCCTTCCGGTTCCCCAGCACAGGCGACTTGGCCAGATGGTGGTGGTGGTGAGGGTGCAGCGTACTACTCCCACTCCCAAACGTGTTGTCAATGCTGAGACTCCGTGGGTGCGACGGCAGCGGCGGCGCTAGCAGCGGCACGTCCCCGAATGGCGGCGCGTCCGCGTCCAAGAGACTCGGGCGCATCGTCAATGCTGGGGCCGAGCCTTTCCGCATCATCATCCGGAACGCACGCGTCGTTGTCGTTGTTGCCTCGGAAGTACTCGTACTGTGGCTTGCAGCGACGGGCGGCTGTTCGTCGTCCGACGACGACGACGACTCGTACAGCGACGAGCCAGACGACGACACGTGCACCGCGTCCCGGAAGCTCGTCGTGTGCGGCAGCGTCGGGACTTCAAACAGCGTGTACTCGAGCTGGTTCGCGCTGCCGTTTGCCGAGACGCGGCGGCCAAGCGGACGCCACGCGGCGCCAGACGGTGACGACTCGGTCGACGACGTCAGCGCTTCGGAGACCGAGTCGCTGCGGGGTTTGAGTCCTGCGTACTCGTCGCTGGTGGTGCGGTCGGGAGGGAACAACGTGTCAATTGCAGCTGGGGGCGGACGACTGCGTGGACTCGTTGCCACTGCGACTGCAGCGTCCATCACGTCCTGCTGGTGCTGCGCAAAGAAGAGCTCGTCTTCGTGGGTGACGACGACAGCGGCAGTGTGGCTGCTGTCTGAGGGCGGCGGCTCGTCGGTCGCGAGTGCTGCGATGCTCGTCGAGAGCAGCTGGGACCAGTTCTCCTCCTCTTCTTGCTGCTGTTGCTGCTGCGGAGAGGCCGTAAAGTCAAGCGACAGGTGACGCGCACGCTGCTGCATCATGATGCGTCGCGGTGGTTGTGCGATTGTAGTGTGCGGATCCACCCACAGCGAAGACGACGACTCCGCCCGCTGGGGTGTCACTCACGTGACGAAAGAGGTGCGTCTGACTGGTCGAGGACAGCGAGTGAACGAACAGAACAGACCGCACACGCTGAACTGCCGGTCGCCGGCGCTCGCGGCGAGGTGGTGGGGTGGCTTGGAGACGCACGCACGCACGCGGGAGCAGCTCTTTGTGTGGGAGGCAGGCGTTTTTGGGGGCTTTTCGTGGGCGTGCGATTGTTTTCTCGCTCGACCCTCCCTCCATATATATTCTTGGAAAAAAACTTAAATTTATCGAGGTCGTTTTTTCACTGTTTGCGACTTTCACTTGCACTGAGTATATGTGAGGACGGACAGGCAGCATTATTCATCATATTCTAAGATATAAAAAAATTCCAGCAATAATCCATCCCGTTATGCGTGCACAGAGGGAGCATGCGAGTGCAGAGGCGTGCGTGCGCGATTGAGATTTAACCAGCGTTGGATAATCGAACTACTGTACACCAAAGCCGTGGTTCCGGTGCAACGCGGCTGCTGGGTCTAATAACAGCACGTTTTTGGTCGCCACACGAGGTGCCCACACACAGAGTCTGTTACAGATCGTTGATGTTTGGGGGGGCTGTGTTGGCGCTGAGAATTACTGCCATAAAACGCGCCCGTGCAACCACACAACATTTCTGATTGTTTTCGTCGTACCAGTGTTTTGCGTTTGTAAGGGGATGATATGCATACGGATAGTATGCAAGCCTAGAAGCATGAACAGAAACGAGTACAGTAATTCGAAACTTTTCCCAGAAAAACTCAACTGCAACGTGGGTCAAAAGTACAAAATTTTGGTATTGATTTTACGTCGTTTTACTAGAGTAAGTTACCCCGACGAATTATCCCCAACACATTTCGTCTAATTTTTACAGAATCGTTTTAGCATAATATGAAATTATCATAGCTCAAGAAAGAGGTTGTTTGGAAAACCAAGTACTACACAAGAAGACATCTTGACGTTTGTGACATTGAAAAACGTTTGAGCATTAACGTTGCGTTGACCCTGCATGGTCTATTCACCCGAATTCTCAAAGCTGAACAAAAGCAAATAAAACAAATGCCTTCCATTTTTATTTCATCCTGACCTAATAAACTTGGTCATAAACTAGTATATTTACAAAAAGGCGTCCACAAAATACTGTAACTAGTATTGGACAAATCGTGGTACCTGTACAGTCAAAAGAACTGCGTATCAATGAATTACAACACAAATGCACGGAATGAATGGTTTATTCACCATGACTGTGTAATTTGTTTTGAAAATTATGATAGTAGAGGCGGATTTGTGGCGTGTCTCTTCGCCTCTTGCGCCAGAACCAGATTTCAGGTGTGCATACATGAATGGGTCCATTATTATCAAGCCTCGATATGATTGGTAATAGGAAACATAATGATTTCTATAAATCATATTGAAACTTAATCTCCGGCATCGAGCAACAAACAAGTCCATAACTATAGGTTTGACCAGCAATTTGTTTGGAATTTGTTGTGATACGATCCTTGGAGGTTGCTCAAGATCCCCCTCGAGATCTCGGTCAAGATCTCGGGATCCCAAAATCTCGAGTGCAATTCCACAATGGCCAATTCGCACGCACCCACAGGAATACTGAAGTCCCAGTCAGCGCTACGTGGATTCAGCGTGATGTCGCCGATGCTGTCGCGTGCGTTCTCCACGGACCGCGTGTTTGAGCTTCAAGACAACGGTATCTTCACGCATTGGAGGAGCAGAGCACAGTTACCAAAATACCGTGCTCTTGCAGAAAGGGTAGTGCTCCTCAGTCGGTATACCGTGCTCTTAATTCGGTATTAGACATTCTCTGGAGCATTGATTAATGCTCGGAGAACATGCTCTCGTTTGGCGGGACTAAGATCGCAAAATGCTCAATTCCCAACACTCTCATTGGCAGAAATGGTGGCAATAGCTGGCATGAATTCGATTGCGATCTCTGAGAAGTCGCCAAGGAAGATCGCGATGAGCAGCGTCTCACAAAGCAATCAAGCACTGCGGATCATGGAGGGCGACAGCAGCAGCTTGAGTGCCGGTAGCGTTCAACACAACCAGCAGCAGCTTGGGTCCATACTCTCCATCTTGCTGCGGCCATTCGGCGGCGAGGACGCAGGCCCCCCTGCTACAAGCTCTTCGCGGCCAACGCGAACTGCTGCAACCGTGGCGAGTGCAACAGGGCTGCCAGTAATGACAGCGTCGAACGTCACGAGCATCGAAGATCTTCTCGGCAAGCGGCCTGCTCCACCACGTTCTGCGCAACAGAACCAGCAGCCTGCCGTTCAAGGGCGGTCACCAGCAGTGGCGAACGCTATTCGGTGCTTTGAACCAGACGAAGGCATGATGCTGTGTCCGCCAACGCGATCGGAAACCTCGTTCATTTATGAATGGGCCGTACGTGCCAAGTACCGACTGGACAGCGACGTCATGACCGGCTGGACCTGCCTCGGTAGCGCGCATTGCCGTGCCGAGCGCAGGTTTGTGCACCTGTCGCATGGCAAGACAACACGAACAGTCTACTACTTGCGCAAGGAGCACAACCTCAACTTGGAGCGAACGTTGGGCGAGCTCGGCCGCGCTCGCTCACGCGAGGAGGAGGTGGAGCGGCTGAGCCGGTCGGATCTGTTCAGAGACGACAGAGGACGACTCCTCGTGCTCTTGGAGACTCATCGCGTGATCAACAACAACCTCCCCTTTCGATTAGGTGAGTACGAAGAGTCGAGGATCATCCAAGAGCTGACCGTGCCTGCCGACATGCGCGTCCCATTCAACGCCAAGGTCGTCAATCACTCCATCGTCAAGCTGTACGCGTCGACGAAGGCTGAGATCAGGAACTACCTGTAAGAGCATCGCGTCACGCCAGCAGCTTGATTCTCCATCGTGGCGGACTTCTGGTCGTCAAAAGTGAGCCCCACTAAGTTCCTCGGCGTACGTGTGTACTTGGTGAAGAATGAGTGGGAGTTCAGATCGTTCGTACTCGGCACTCGGCACTTCAACCCATGTTTGCCGAGCGCTCGAGCGGGATCTGCGAGCCGTTCAGTCGCTGGATTCGGGATGTCCACTCCGACTTGGGCTGACCAGAGCAGATCTCTACGGGGCAAGGAGTGACGCAGGACCTGATGTCAAGTGGATGCTGCGTCACGGATACAAGTTGCAATGGGAGTGGTGCCTGCCGCACCTGACAAACGCGGTCTCGAAGGCTGCATGCGGCATGGTCGGCGATACAACGCGATCCAAGAACGCACGCATGGCTGACCAGCTTGATCAATCGCATCTGCTTAACCGTTAACCAAGTGAAGCACGTCGAAAGGCTAGGCTCGCTGTTCTCACACCATTGCATACTGCTCGGAGAGGACAACATCAACCAGCTGCTGACATACAAAACCCACCGCTTCATGGGGCTCACAAGGGTGGTTCGTCGGATCCTGGAAAAGTGGCGACCACTAGAGGTGGGATTCGAGCAGCGCGATCTCCAAGCCCGCGGCGAGGGGAGGTCGCATGGCTTCCCGCTAGCACAAGACAAGAAGGATCTGATCCAGCTGCTCTCACTCATTGACTCAATTACCGACATCAACTCGAAGGCACAGTCGGAGAGCGCGAACCAGGTTGGCGTCACGCTTCTGCTCTACAAGCTCTGCATCACTGTGCTCGACCATACCAAACTGCTGAAGAGCTACCTGTCGACAGCGGCTGCGTCAATCTAGATCGTGGAATTGACACCACTCGCGAACAAGACGCGTTGGCTGCTCAGCGAACTCTTCCACAAGCACTTTTTCGCCAGGTACACCGACCGCACTGTGATCGCGGTGGCCTCGTTCATTCCAGAGATGCAGCTGATTCTCCACCCTGTGGCGAAGAACCAAGACCGTGCGTTGAATAAGATCGTGTGTGCCTGCAAAGCCTCCATCGGCATTGCGCCACAACAAGCTCAACGAGTATACGAGCGAGTGAAAGGCGTCACCCTGGACAAGCTGCACTCCTTGATGTACATACAACTCCCACAAGCACAGCCACTGCAAGAAGAGACGGACCACGCGCATCCGCCAGTGTTCTCAGATGACTTGATGGAGCTGGAGGCAGTCGAAGACGAGGTGGACGAGCCGACAACTATTCGCCAATGTCGTGCAGAGAAGGAGCTTGAACGGTGGCTGCCCACTCTGAGCACTTTGAAGCGTGACAAAAACGGACGGCTGGAGTCCGTTCTTTCCTTCTGGCACCGCGAGGCGGAGAGCGCCTCGTACGCCTATCTTCCCAAAGTCACTCAGACCCTGTTTGCCATGCCGTCGTTGTCAGCGCAAATCGAGAGGGGCTTCGGGTTAGCGGCATGACCGTCACATCACAGCGCAGCAGTGTCAAGCCCGAAACAATCGACATGTGCTCATTCCTGAACCGGAACAGAGACTTCGTAGACCTCACTCAGTGCGCGAAGATCAAGGAGCAGCTCATCGGCACTCACATCCCGTCGAACATCAGAGTTGGCATACAAGAGAGCGGCGACGTCGACATGGGGATGTCCCGGCGACCATCTCGGGTTTACATTCATGGAGGATTAGATGCAGAATCATGTTGAGTCTCAGGACGTGCCTCGTGCATGTCGTTTACATGTAGCTATGAATAACAGTCTACACAGCCCGATTGCCCATTGTGTTTGCTTGCGGCAGAAGTTTAGCTAGCGCGTTCAGTAAACCCGCCATGTCGGTCCTAACAAGAGCTTGCTCCTTGCGTTGAGCTTTCGTCGCTAGCCACTGCTGGCGCTGCTTCCGGAGCTCTTGCGTGCGCTGAGTTGTCCGATCTCGCACAGCGACACGGACATGCATTTGAGCAGCTAGCACACTCGCTGAGAGCGCAACGTTTGCCTCCGGCTTCGATTGGTGCACCTCGTCTCGAAGGAAGCATCGCATTTTCTTGCTTCCATCAAGCGCGGTTGTGGGGGGTCCGGCAGATGCGTTTGGCGCTGATGATGGAGGAGTATGGCGTGCCGGATCCCGCTGCAGGATTGATGCCAACGCGGCGACGATGGCAGCTTGTACTGTCTTGCTGCGGGTCGTGGCTTGAGCAGCAGGATTCACCGTCGGACGCGTGTTGGAGCTTGGCGCGACCTCACTCTGCAGAACACACCCATCGGTTGGAGCGCCTCCTGGTGCCGCACAATCGGCAGGAGCCGTCGGCGAAACTGCAGCGCGCGCTCGATTTGCCTTCAGTGCTGCGTTGACTCGATCCTCAATGCTGTCTGCAAAGTGCTTGATCTCGGTGCGAGCAGCCACACGCGTACACTCCGCCGCTTGGATGCTAGCTGTCTTCACTGCGGAGCTAAGTAGCTGCTCAATGTCCGCTGACAGCGCTGCTGCTGCTGTCCTGGAAGCTTGCTCAGCTCGCTCTTGCGCCATCGGGAAGTAGTGTTCGGCAGTCGCTTCACATTGCGCCACTCGCCGTTCCAGTTGTCCTTGGGCATTGGCAAGCTCCTGCATTCGCGATCGGGAGTTGAGAGGCGCGGCGGTTGGGTGCTTCTGCAGCAGCTTCTCAACCTGCGTTCGCCCCTCGTTCGCTACTTCTGCGCGGGCAGCGACTATAGCTTGGTTCACACGAGCCTCAATCGACTCTGCAATGCATTGGTGGAGGCCTTCTCGCTCACAAACCAGAACGGCGACACTCGCGTCGATGCCAGCTTGGAACTCTGTCAGGCGCTGCACAATCTCGTCGACGTCGAGTCTTGTCTTCTCCTCCGCTACGCTTGCTCTCGCTTCAACACTCCAGCTCGCAGCGCTGAGCGTTGACTGAACGCGCTCCTCGACAGCCCGCGTGAGTGCGACCTGCTGAGCTGCCAGAGCGGCTGCGTTAGCTTGGCGAACGTCGAGTCGCTGCACAACCATCTGCTGCGAAGCCTGATACCCGCAGTCTGCGCTTTGAGCAGCTGCTGCCGAGTCAACGACGACGCTGGACTTCAGCTCCATCAGGACCTGTTATAGAAGTGATATCAGCTCTCGCGACCAGTTTAAGCGACATCGTACGCAGTTCCTCACCTGTGCAATTTGCATGTTGAGCTGGTGCTGTAGAGCGTGATGCGACTCGAGCTGAACTTCAGCTTGTGCGTTGGCGTGAGTATCAACTCGCTGTGCGAGTTGCGACAGCGACTCAAGGTGTGAGTGTGCCTGGATCTGCTATTGGTTGACCAGCTGCACTTGGTTGACAGCAAGAGTTTGCGTCTGCTCCTTGAAATATCCATTCAGGCGATGCACGTCCGTCTCACTGGGCTTCAGCTCTTTGCGCGAGTTGTGCACCTCCACCATGGAGAGGATCTCCTCGTCCTCCTCTACGTCGCTGTCGTAGTCTGCACTCGTAGCGTTGACCTCCATGCTGCCTCTGATCTCACAATGACTTCCACGCGGTTGTTCTGCACGCGCGATCATTGCCAGTCGCCAATTTTGTCCAATCATGTGAAGGGCGAAAAAGAGCTAATCAATGACCTCAAAATGGAGCATTTGGGAACATTTGGGAGCATTTGGCGTGCTTCGGTGGAGCATTGAGGGTTTTCGTGGAAGAACATCGAGAGCACTGCTCTCGAAGAACACTGCTCTTTCCTAGGCTTCGTGCTCTCAATTGAACAGGAGCACGTGCTCCTGCTCTGCTCCTCTGAGGCGTGGGTATCTTGCACTGGCCGGCAGCAGGAAAAGAACCCGCAGACTGCCATTGGCTGGTCGCGACGCTGGACGCCAGGAACGTCTAGGATTGATGCGCAGTGTGTGGTCGACGGAGTACAGTACTGTAGCTCATGCACGAGATTGTCGCGGCTCTCGGTCGAGGTTGCAGTGCGCAGCGGGAATTGAGGGCATGGTATCGTAGTTATAGCTCTCAGTCACAGAATGATTTCAGTTCACTTCACGGACCGAGTGTTGTACTGGTGCGACATAATCTGTAACCTGCAGGAGCAACATTGTGTCCTCCTCAAACGCAGTTCGGATGACCACATAGCATCTTCTTCGCGAACGTGGAGGCGCTTTACAGTGGAATTGCTCAAGTACACTGCGTTCATCCACTACAGTAGACTCCATCCCGACTTCAGAACACTGTTCCACCAAGAACGCAAGAGCGGCAGGGGGCTGCTGAAAGCGATGCTTTCTAGCTATGTACATCAACAAGCAACTCCAGCACATTCGGACACCTCTAAGTGTAAGCCAGGGCTCCAAGTACGAGATTGAAACGAGAGATGATTGTTTGCCTGACTTGTCATACAATCTGGAAGAGACACATAAAGTCAGTCAATGGCGGAACAATCTACTGTACTAGGCGGCGACCTTTCGCCACAACCCCCACTTTTCGATATTCTCAAGACCTGTTCTTTTCTACCCAGTGGGCAGTGCCAACACCGCCACCAAGAGCTGCGCACAGCCTACACAACCTCTGTGAGTCCCGCAGCTCCACAGCAGCAGCACTGCACCAGCAGCTGAGAGCCCCCACTTTAAGCTTCAAGCTGCAGTCACGTGGCTATTTATTTCGAGTGGCTCGGTGCCGTTTTTGCGGTTGTCGCCGGCTATTTCGAGCTGCAAGCGGTAGTTGCGCCGCCGACCCGACCCACCCTGTGCCCCGCACGCGCGAGAGCAGACGCCGGACGCATCCCATCGCACCAGGCCGCCATCACCCTTCCGCTTCGAGCCAAGCCACGATGGCGGCACCCGACGCGCCCGCGAGCCCGCCACTACACGCGGCTGTGAACTCAGCGTACCAGCCAAAGCGCCAAACGTTCTCGCGCTTCTTCCGTCGCTATCCGTACGGCGAGCGCCGGTCGCGCGCAGTCGCCCCCGCAGATGCGCGCACTGCGAACCACACAAGCGGCCGCCGTCGTCGAGCCGGTACGACGTCCGAGTTTGGACGCATGCGCGACGGCAGCGTGATGGGCCCACTGCGCGCTGACCAGCGCCTGCGGCTCTACATAGGCGAGTTCATGCGCAAACTCTACGTCGAGCTCTTTTTCGTCATGATTGTGCTCGCGTACGGCATTTTCGTTGTTGTGCAGATCACCATGGGCGACGACGCGCTCGTGACGTACAAGAACGCAATCGACCTCACTGACATCACCGTCGGCTCGCTCTTGCTGCTCGAGATTGCGCTCAAAGTGTTTGCGTACGGCGCTCAGTACCTTCGCAACGGGTGGAACCTCTTTGACGCACTCGTGATTGTCGCGTCGTTTGTGCTCGGGCTCCTTGCGGCCATGGGCACGACATCTGCGCTCATAGTGAAGATCTTGCGGCTCCGTGTGATCCTCCGTGTCTTGCGCGTGCTCGTGGTCTTTGAGCGCGTCAAGTCCCGGTCGAAAGCGATGCACTTTGTGCACAAAGGACCGATTACGTCACCGGTTGAGCACGTGCTCCGTGTGCTCCATGAGCTCCGGTGCCACCCCGCGTTGCGGAGCTCGCTCCGCGAACAGATTGAGTTTGCGATCGACGTGATCAAGAACAACCGGCTGTACGAAGCGAATGGCGAGCTCATTGGCGCAGAAGTCGACAACGACACGCAGAACTGGCTCCGTGGTGAAGTGCTCAAAGTGAACGACACGGCGAAAGTGCTGCCGGACGCATCGGACGACGGTGTAAGCGGGAACCAAGTCGACGGGGCTGGACACCCAGTTGGCAATGCGTCTTTGACTAGACGCCACCACGACAATGGCGGGAATGGCGACAGTAGTAACCCACACAACCTCAGCATGACAGCGCGACGGAGCGTGACGATGAAAGAGCTCTTGCCGCCGCTCGACGTTGCGTCTGAGTTTGAGCTCCAGAACCTCTTTCGCGACGTGAACAGCTGGGCGTTCGACATCTTCCGCGTCCACGTCGTCTCGGGCGGCAATGCGCTCTGCCACCTCGGCTACCACTTGCTCCACGAACTCGCAGCGTCGCACCTCCAGGTCGAACAAGCGACGCTCGTGAACTTTCTCCTCGAGATCCAGCGCGGGTATATTGCGACGAACGCGTACCACAACAGCATCCACGCAGCCGACGTGATGCAGACGGTAAACTACTTTCTCATCCAGCCCGAACTCGCACCGTTCTTGCGCCCACTCGACCGCGCGCTCGCGCTCCTAGCAGCCGGGATCCACGATTTCAAGCACGACGGCTTCAACAACAGCTTCCACATCCTCACAGGCTCAGAGATTGCGCTCCGGTACAACGACCACGCTGTGCTCGAGAACTTTCACGTCGCGCAGTCGTTCCTCGTCATGAAAGTCGCCGAGTGCAACGTGCTCGGGAAGCTCTCGGCCGAGGACTTTAAGTACAGCCGCGAGATGATCATTCAGATGGTGCTCGCGACGGACATGGCGAAGCACTTTGAAGACGTTGCGCTCTTCAAAGCCAACATTCTCCCAGCGCCGGACGAGGACCTCGTGATCAAGAACGTTGGCGACAAGAAACTGTTGCTCAAGATGATTCTGCACACGTGCGATGTGTCGAACCCTGCGAAAGACCGCGAGCTGATGCTCAAGTGGACTGAGCGCGTCGTGGAAGAGTTTTTCGTGCAAGGCGACCTTGAGAAGCAGCTCGCGCTCGCTGTGTCGCCGTTCATGGACCGCGAGACGATCGTGCTTAAGAAGATGCAGGTCGGCTTTGCCGACTTTATCGTCGCGCCGCTCTTTAGCGTCTGGGCCCAAATCCTCGTGAACGTGAACGCTGTCGGGTACAAGACGCTGCTTGGGAACCGCGAGTTCTGGTCCGCGCTCTCGGACGACTTCAAGCCGTACATGATCAAGGACGTGCTTCGGGACCTGAGCCATCGGAAACGCATGAGCCAAGCGTCCGTTGGCTCGGTCCGCTCGATGAACGACGACGCCGCAGCGACACACAGTAGCTCCCGTGCGCGCAGGAGCGTCGCGAACCTGGTGCTCGCCACGGACACTGGCGACGACAGCTAGCGACCGACCGATTGCTCGATTTTGGTGGGACACGGCCGGGTGGGCACACTCGTTTGCTCGTTGGAGCACAGAGGGGGTGGGGTTTGTCCACCAGCGATCGTAGTCGAGTGTCACAAGCCCCATCCTCTCTCTCCACTTCAACCGCAAGCAGCAAGCAGCAAGCAGCACGTGCGTTCTATGCTGTTGTATACACTATTTATTGCTGCGCCAGCGCGTAGTACTTGTTGGTTGTTGGGTCGTAGTAGCACTTCAGGACCGGATCGTAGACCAGTTCGACTGACGCGGCCAAGCTTGGCGTCGGTGATGACGCTGCAGAGCTCTGGCAGCGTTGGTTCGAACCACCTGCGTGCGTCATTGCGTGGTTGGTGTCTTTGGACCGTGGTTTAGCGGATGGTGACGCGGCGAGATGCGACCAGTCTGTCGACTCGAGCAGACTTGCGAGTCGGCGAGAGGACGAGAGTGAGAGCTCATTGCGAAGACCAGTGCTGGTCCTCACGCCTCCTCGGCTCGCTCGACGCTCGGGCGTTCGTTCCACGCGGGTGCTCCGAAGCTGACTCGTCGACAACGTGAGGGAACTGTCCAGTCCTCGATCACGGGAGACCCGGAACTTGGCCGCGCTGGTTGGAGCTTTTTGGATCGGACTAGCGTCCAGCACCGGGGCGGCTACGCTTCGATGTGCGGTTGAGTCTCGTCCGCTCTTCTCAACCACGGCTTTCTCCTCTTCAACAAGGTCCTCTACCAGGCCGCGTCTCGCACACGACAGTTAGTAGCAACCAGGCCGTGAGTGAAAGGAACAAAGCTGGCGGACGCACCAAAGTCGAAGCTCTTGTCGCTCCCAGAGGCCGATCCAACGGAGCGGTTGTCCGCGTCGTCGTCTTCCGAGCTGGTGCTTCCGTCGCTGTGCTTGCGCTCGTTCGTGCTTGCAATTGTGACCGCGTCTGTGTCACGGATGCTGTTGTCACCGTCCGCTTCAACTTGTGCCGCCAAGTCCTCCGTCCTGGCCAAGCGATGGACATTACCAAGCAAACACCGGTTGTAGGTGCGAGTTCGTTAGTATCAGTAGCACCACTCGAGAGCACCAAGTGTTGTTACTCACAGATCGATCGACAGGCGGTCGTCATCGTCACTGTCGTGGTCGTTGACGTCGTCGGTACCGTCGCTGGTTGGCGAGTGAGGCTGCTCGACAAGGGGGGAAGCTTGGCTCCGATCCGTCCGAGACGCACCAACAAACTGTCGGTGCTCATTCTCACAGCCCGCGTTGGCTTCCTCTTGGCGCTCCCGCTCCGCCTCCTCTTCTTGGTCGATGGTGGTGGTGGTGGTGGTGGTCACCACGAGGTCGTCGAGTGACAATCGCGGCTGCTGCATCACCTCGAGCGCTGATCGCCGTGCGTTCCGCTTCGCGACCAGCAGCTCCTCCAATGCGCGGTCGTCCTCTTCGTCGCTGAGGTACTTGGAGTTCGACTCCATCATCGTTGTGGGGGCAACGCGTTCGCTGTCGTCACCTTGTCTACTCCCATCAGCTTCGACCACCCGGGTGGATGCCGACTTGCGAGCCGATGACTGGACGGTCTCCGTCTTCGTTGGCGCCAGTAACGAGTCAAAGTCGAAAAGCGACTTCTTCGGGTTGCTTGCTGCTGGTGTTGTTGCAGTTGTTGTGTCGACTGCTGCGTGAAGGTCGCTGTCGATCTCGAGCGTCGGCGCAAACGAGAACATGGACCCCCGGAGCGGCTTTGGCAGCTCGTCTGCGTACTTTACTTCAATGGATCGGCTGCCGAGGCTGCGCGAGATCAAGCTGCTTCTAACTGAAGCACGCGATTGTTCAGCTCCTGCTTCTTCACCGCTGTCGCCTGGTGTGCGAATGGACGCGTGCTGGAGGAACAGCGTCGCGTTTCTCTCTGCTTCGTGCTCGTCGTCGTCGGAGAGCACGTCGAGCTTCTCCTTGATCGCAGCGATGATCGACTGCCGATGGAGCTGTTGGCTGAACGTCGTTGTCGTTACCACCGAGATCACTGCCTTTGTCTCTGCAGCAGCGACATCGGAAGTAGCGGGAATCGGCGACGTTGCGTTGTCGAAGCGTTGTGGTCTCGCACGCGCGGCCGCGCTTCTCACTGGGCGACTCGAGCTCGTCGTCGCCTTGGCTGGCGTTCGCTGCCTCGTTGGTCCGCTTGCAGGTGGTGGTGGTGGCAGTGGCGCGCTCTTCCCTCCAGCATAGCTGCTCAATCCCGTCCTGCTCATCGCTCCACTACTACTGCTGCTTCCAGTGGCAACAACAGCCTCTCGGGAGTGGGCATTGCCACTCAGTACGAAGTACTCGGTCGGGATCGGTCCGGTACCGCTCGAGAAGACAAACTGCTTCGGAATGTCCTTCATTTCTGCGTAGCTCGCGGGCAGCACGACCCGAGGATGGGTCGGTTTGCCTCCGGCCACTGCCAGCGGCTGTTTGGGCTGGAGACGTGCACTGTCGCACGTCGGCGCGTCCTTGGTCGTGAAGATGCGCTTGAGCTTACAGCTGCCACTGATGCTGATCGACTCGATCGACCGGAACATGCTCCCTGGGAAGCACGTCTCGGTGAGCGCGTGCAGGTCGAAGACGAGGCTGAGCCACTGGTCCCGCGGCACGCGCGCGTCGAACGGGATCTGCACGTGCAGCGACGTCGTCGCTGTCTCGCGGAACGCGGACGCAAAGACAAAGCGTCTTCGGATCTTCTGGAAGTCGGAAAAGCCCACTTCGATCGCGACCGCACGCGCGCACGGGACCGTGAGCTGGAAGATGAGGAACCGCTGGGCGAGTCCGAGTGAGTGCGTTGTCGCGGTCTTGGGCAGCTGCATTTTTGTCTCGGCGCTGCCGTCGAGCTGGAACGCGTTGCCTTTGATGCTCTTCTCGAACGACTTGACCACTTTGCCGTGCAGCTTCCACATGGCCGCAGGCGCCTTCCCTTGTGCGCTCAGCAGCTCGACAAAGTCCCCGCCCTGGAAATACGCAGCCGCAGACGCCATTGAGACGGATGTTGACGCCATCGTAGATGGTCGTGGGCGTGACACACTGTTGAGTGGTCGCTTGGGCGATGCGCCTGTTTAGACTGAAACGACTCGTGTCGCGACACTCATTGAGCCGTATCATTCGCCTGGTATATTCATCCTCCACACACACGTCCTCCTCGTCGTCGTCCTATCGCCTCACTGTCTGAAGGCGCTAACCTGCCATCGATACGCTTGTTTTCTTTACTTCTTGGCGTGCAGGATATCGAGCACCGTGTTGCGGAAGCCCACCACGCGCGCGTTCCAGCTTTCGCGGATGAACGTGTAGTACTCGTGCTCGCGGCTCGGGATCGCCGCGTAGCGCTCGTCTGAGCGGTGCATCGTCTGCATTGCGATATTGAGCCAGAGATCAGCGTATGCCAGCATACATTGAAAGAGAGACAGACACACAGATAGAGGTGGAGGTCATGTTAGCGGTATGCTCGTTCATCCTTTTCAGCGTCGACCTAATGGTTTGCGCACCTTGACGTCCCCACGGAAGTGCTGGCGCACGGCATCCACACTGTACTGCACCATGCTATCGCGCTCATACAGCTGGAACTTGACGTAGCCGTAGCGCAGCCCGCCAGCGGCGACACCTGCGAGAAACGCAGCGGTCGACATTGTTCGTGTTTTGCTCGTCGGGTTTTGTGTGTGGCAGCGTGCAGCATGAGGAGGACGTTGCGATTATGGGCTACAAAGGCTACATTATTTACAAATATAAATATGTGCTATGAAAATATTAAATATTTGAACTAATAAAATGAGTAAATTTTTTATATAATCTCAATTTATGAATATAATGCAAATAAGTATAATGTATTTGTAAAAATAGACGCTTTGGGATACCAATCCGAACTCTTCATATTGCCGGAGCCAACCACCAATTCCGATGGCGGACGCCAAGACGCCGATGGAGGTCGTTGGCGTCGGCGAGCAAACGCTGTTGCCGTCTTCAGGCAACTATGCTCAGAAAGCAGCAGACGGAGAAGAGAAGGAGCCCATGCCGTTCACGGAGGAGGAGCTCGCGGCGTGCTTTAAGGTGCTGGACATGCTCGCAAGCAACGTCAAGCTGCTCGACCAACGTAACATGCGCGTGGTGCGCAAGCACTTGGCGCCTGTCAGCGACCTCATGGAGAGCCGTAAGTTCGGCGGCACGAGCCGCAAAAAGTACCTCGAAGACAAGCAGCTGCGCGAAGAGAAGCGCGCGCGCCTCAACCAGCGCAAGATGCACGACAAGCGCCACATCAACAGCTCCCAGCTGCGCCGCGAGCGCTATGAGAAGCTCGAGTCACTGCTGAAGCAGGGCCACGACACAGGACTGCCGCTCATTGCAGACGGCGTCGCTGGCGAAGACGTCGTGCACTCGTCGTCGCTCCAGACGCTCTGCAACGACGACGACACGCAAGCAAAAGAGGAACAGGCAGCCAAGGCCTCGCGCGAAGCGAGCGCACTGCTGGGCTTCCGCTCGTGCTACACGTGCAAGACGCGGTTCGACAAGATGCACCAGTTCTACGACCAGCTCTGTCCGCGGTGCGCCGATCTGAACTTCTCGAAGCGCTTCCAGACGTCCGACTTGCGCGGCAAGGTCGCGCTCGTCACTGGCGCGCGTGTCAAGATCGGGTTCCAGACCGCAGTGAAGCTGCTGCTCGCTGGCGCAGCTGTGATCGCGACGTCGCGCTTCCCGACTGACGCGGCGGAGCGCTTTGCGCAGCACCCCGAGTACGAGACGTTCAAGGACCGGCTCCAAGTCTTTGGCATTGACTTCCGCGACCTCGTCCACCTCGAGCAGTTCCTCGACTTTGTGCTCACGCGATACACGCGTCTGGACATTGTGGTCCACAACGCGTGCCAGACGATCCGGCGCCCGCCCAAGTACTACGAGCACCTCGTGCAGAAAGAGATGATGGCTCTTGAACAGACCACCAAGGACGTGCAGCTGCTGATGCACCATCAACACGAGTTCGCGACGCACGTCAAGGCCCAAGCGATCGAGAATGGCGCGAGTGGCGGTGCGAGTGCAGCGACACCGGGCGTCGCAATGTCGTCAGCGCTCAAGTCGCAAGTGCCGCTGATTGCGAGCGACGAACACGACGCGGCCGCGTTCCCAGACGGGATGGTCGATGTGAATGGGCAGCAGATTGACTTGCGCTCTAAGAACACGTGGCTGCTCAAGATTGGCGAAGTCGAGACGCCCGAAGTGGCCGAAGTGTTTGCGATCAACACGCTGGCGCCGTTCATCATCAACAATCGGCTCGTGCCGCTGCTGGCGCACAGTGTGGGGTCGAAAGAGCGCAAGTTCATTGTGAATGTGAGTGCGATGGAGGGCAAGTTCTACCGGTACAAGTCGCCGAACCACCCGCACACCAACATGGCGAAAGCGGCGCTCAACATGATGACGCGCACGTGCGCTGAGGATCTGAGCAAGCGCGGGATCTTTATGAACTCGGTCGACACTGGGTACGTTTGGGGCACTTCCTGAAGCTCTCTCGTTATGCTTAGCTGTCGTTGTGATGGCGAGTCTTGTGGTGGTTGCTGACACAATTGCTGTATGGTGTGTGATGTGAATCGGATGCGCTTCCAGCTGGATCAACGACGAGAACCCGCTGCAGAAAGCGCATGCGCACGCTGCGATGACGGACTTTCAGACACCGATCGACGAGATTGACGCTGCCGCGCGGATCCTCGACCCGGTGTTCGTGGGCTTCAATGCGCTCGAAGCGAAGCCGATCTTTGGCAAGTTTCTCAAGGACTTTCACGAGACCGAGTGGTAGGACGGACGGACAACTAACCGGCACGACAGCTCGAGTCAGGAGGGCAGCTCACGCCTCTCGATCGCGCTGATGCAGGATCTCCTCACTGTCGTTCTGGAACTCATTTGCTCGAACCTGACGTGCGATGAATAGATTTCCAATGACGCGAGGAAAAAATTAGTCAATTCGTGCCTTCTGATTCGTTGAAAATCCGCTGAATGTGAAAACAAAAGCTTGACTTCAACAGCCGCTCTATCATTCGAGCATTCGCTCACTTGGAAGCTCGGCAACCGCCCTCACTTCGCAATTCGCCTCGCGCCGCAGACGTCCGTTCGTTCGTCGTCGCCAAGCTTCGTCCAGTTCTCCACACGAGACCCTCCAGCTCCACCACCTCAACAAGCAACATGAAGGGCGACACCCGCGTGAACACGGAGGAGTATGACTTGCCGCCCAACAGCGAGGTCGTCCTCGCCCAGCACCCTGTGCTTCACCACAAGCTTACGAAGCTCCGCGACGAGCGCACGGACAGCAACCTCTTTCGTCACGTGCTGCGTGAGGTCACGTTCTACCTCGGGTGCGTATTGGATGGGATAGTGACATGGGGGGACAGACACGTCTGGTAACTTGGCGCTCACGCTTGCGTTGGGCACTCTGTATACGTAGGTATGAAGCCACGTACGACCTGGAAACTACGCCGAAAGCAATCAAGGTAAGCTCGAGTGGTGGTGACGTGACGGTGGTTATGCGAATGTCGAAACAGGGAGCTGATTCGACTCTGCTTTTGTTACGCTACAGACCCCGATCGCTGCCCACGAAGGCGCTGAGCTGACGACGAAAGTGGCGGTCGTGCCGATCCTTCGAGCTGGACTTGGCATGGTGCGCAACCGCTTGTTTAGACGAAATAAGGGGGCTTGACGAGCTACAGTATGGAGATGCTCACAGACAGCTGCTTGGATTCATTACAGGTTGAGCCGATGCTGGATCTCCTCCCGAACGCGACAGTGCACCACATCGGTACGCTCGCTCGTGTACCAGTTGAGCTGTCCCTTGTTTTTGTCTCGTTATGGTAGCGCAATGAGAGCTGATCACTCACTTGTGCGTCTCTGCTTGTGCAGGCATGTATCGCAACAAGCACTCGCTCTTGCCAGTACAGTACTACAACAAGCTCCCGAAGGAGTGCAACGTTGACGTTGCGATTGTACTGGAGCCGGTGATTGCAACGGGTGCGTGCGTGTGTGTGTTACTTGGAACGATGCGGGAGTCAGTGTTGGAGCTCGTTGCCTGACTGGCGATGACGCGCTCGTGTGCAGCTGGTACGATCATCGCGACCGTGGCGATTCTCAAGACGTGGGGCGTCCCGAAGATCAAAATCGTCAGCACGATTGCATCGAAGCAAGGTGCGTGCGTTTGCTCAGACAGCAAGAACGGTCACGCTCAGCGTAGTAGGGTTGGTTGGAGTACGAGCTGACACTCGTGTGCTGTGGCTCTTGTGCGCGTCGCAGGTCTCCAGGACTTGTGCGCCAAGCACCCGGACGTACAGGTGTTCCTGGGAGCGATCGACGACGCGTTGACAGAGGTGCGCCGTAGGTGCAGTTTATCTTTCGTGACACTGTGTGGGAGCATTCGCCTCACACATATTCGAACGGCTACTGCGTTCATAGGAGGGGTACATCTTCCCTGGACTGGGCGACGCTGGCGACCGCGAATTCCAGACTGGCACGCACCAGGACGAAGACAACCACAAGCGCCAGCGTCTCTAGACAACGTCGGTTGCCGACTCTTTTCGCGTCCGCGCACAATCGCTTCAAGCCATTGAGTGATATCGAGAGAATGAAAGAAAGAGAGAGCGCTGTCGCGGCCCCACGTGAATGTGGGCATGTCGTGTCATGGCTACAATCATCATGGTTTACCTTGAAATGGGATTTGAGTTAATCTGAGAAGAAGATTTGCACCTTTTTCCCGACTTTTCGACTTTTCAACCTTTCGGCTTCTGGCATTCTCAATTGAAGTCGACGTTCAAGCGCCAAGATGGCGGCGAAGAACGCGGAGCTCGACAGGACGCCGCCGCTGCTCAAGACGCGCACAAAGGATCCAATGGAGAGCTCCTGGCGCATGCACATGGTGCGGAAGGGAGCGAGCGCACGGGGTGAGGAAAACGATGACTGAGTGATCTCATCTTGCACGTGTGAGTAGAAAGACGGCCAGTGGGTGCCGGACGTGTCTGTGAACGCGTGCATGACGTGCCGCAGCGAGTTCTCCTTCTGGAACCGCAAGCACCACTGCCGCCGCTGCGGCGCCGTCGTCTGCTACGCGTGTTCGAACAACCGCACCAAGTTCATCTACAAGGTACAGTCGGCTTCCAGACCAATAGTGTGGTGCGATCAGTAGCTCGTTGACAGACAAAGCTCTTGCGGAATGCACACTATGCGGGTATACAGGAAATTGCACCCGACCGCATCGCCGAGGAGGAGTGCCGCGTGTGTGACTTGTGCATCCAAGTGATCGACGAGAAGCTCGCGGAAGGCATGAGCCGACGCTTCGGGACCGGCGCCGGCGTGGACGAGAACAGCAACCAGAATACGCACGAGCAGCAGGCAGCGACGGCCAAGCCGCTGCCGCCGGACCGCAACTCGAACCGCGCAGTGCTCACGCTCGGCCGGTACAGGTGCGTTCATGTGGGACGGCTTCTATTGCGTGTATACATGTATATGTGTGGACAGAAAGAGAGCTGAGCGTGCGGTGTGTGTCCTGTGTAGAGCGGAGATCAAGGAGAGCGAAGGGAACCGCTACATTCGCGACACCGACCTGTGAACAAGTAAGAAGCACCACTGCGCGGACACACACCAGCAAGTTCCTTTGGCTGCTCGCACAAGCAGACGCTGTCATGCATTCTCACTGCCTATTAATACACACAATAAGCGAAGCGATCCTTTCGATGTCGTCATGCAATGTGTGAACCTGGAAAGCTGATCGACACCATTCTTTTGAATCGCACGACGCGCCAGAATCCACAGCTGGTGCTCGGATGCGGGTGATCGGATCCATTCGAGCTTCAAAGGGAGCTCATGGACGCTCGCAGGCATTCCAGCCTCTTACACGCGTTTCGTCTCCCGACGATCGTCGAGATCGCGCCACCTGAGCTCCTCGGTCCTGTGTCTCTCGCGAGGCTTCTGGGCTTCTGAGCTCTCTGCGCATCACCTTTTTTCACCTTGACTTATTTTTGGTTTTTTGAAAACGGGCATACAAACAGCCAGTCATGGCTTGTTACAAACATTGTATTTGCGCAAGAAGGCAGACAAGCAGAGCTCCTGGCTTCTTCGCCACTCCACTCGGCCGCCGCTCGCACGCCATCGTCGGCCGTCTTCCTCCCGCAGGTCGAAGAGGGGGCGAGGAGGCAAGTCACAAACAGGAAGGAAGCATCGTTCGCTCGCTCGCTTCACTCACAGGAGCGACAAGCGACGTCGATCGAGCAGTCCGGCTCCAGGTCGTTCCCTTGTGAGCGTCTGGTTGCGTGCGTGGCCGATAGAGCGCGCCGAGCTACTCGACTTCGACTGCCGCGCCTGTAGCAACCGTGACGGTCCGACCCACACGCGATCTTCTGCTCTGGACGTCGTCAAGAGACACTTTCGTTCTTTCTTCTTCGTCAAGAGAAGCGATGAGCGACGAAGAGCACCCACCCACCGCTGCAGGTCGCGAGCTGTCGCCGAGTGCGAGCGACGCGCTGGTGCTGACGGACGACGACCTACACTCGCAGCTGCATACTATGGCGGTCGACACAGAGCTCGACGACCTCGCGTCCCACGAAGGCGACATGGAATCGTCCGGGTCACCCACCAACGAGTCCTGTGGCGGCGGATCTGGCGCAGAAGAAAACGGCGAGCGCGCAGCGACAGTCGCACCTGCCGCCCACGCCGGACTCGACACGGTTGGCGAACGAGGGCAGACGCGCAAAGGGCCCCCCACGCCACTCGTTGCAACAGAAACCATCACGCCGCCCAAGATGCGCACTCTGCCGTCTCCAGGCGGGAGCACACTCGCGACTGGACGGCTTGGGATGGCTGCACGTGTTGCGCCACAGGCGCCGCTTGAGAAGCGCGTTCGACGAGCGACACTCGGGACTGACACTGCGTCCCGGCTCAAGCTCCACGTCCAATCAGCGGGCATTGGAGCAGCCGCTGCGCCGTCCGAACCCGCAGCAAAGCCAGTGAAGCTCTCTGTGACAGAGAGCCGTCGCCTCGCAGCGCTGGCGATGCGTGCGCGGATCGCGGCTGCTGCAGACGAGAAGAAGCGGCTGCAGCCAGTCGCAGCGGCGTCGTCACCAGCGACAGCGACACCGCCACGCAAAGTGACGCGTCGGAAGCCGCCTGCGACGATCTCGGAAGAAGAACTCGCGGTGCGTCGGAGCAGTTTCTCGTCGCAGTCGTCATGTTCGTCGATCGCGTCGTCGATTGCGTCATCGACTGCGTCAGCCGTGTCGGCAGCAAACTCGACGTCGACAACCGGCACAACGTCGTCCCGAGTGACGCGTGGGACAAAGAAAACGCTGTCGGCGTCGACGTCGTCGTTCAGCAACATTGCCGACCGGTACTCGACCATGTCGACGACGTCGTCGACCACGTCGTCGTCGATTCGTGGCCACGCAGGGCTGTCGGCGTCGAGTACCGCAGCGATGAAGACGCTGCTCGCAAGTGGGACGCCGGCTGAGTTTACGCTCGACGACACGTCGATGGAGAACCTCAAGAGCCAACACGTGATCACAGAGAAAGGCGTGCGGGAGCTGCTCAAGTCGACGACTGCAGCAGCATCGACGTCATCGACTGTGAGTGCGAAGACACGGTATGAAGACGCCAAGGTGCTGCGTGGTGGGTTGAAGCAGCTGCACCAGCACAGTGGGCTCCTCATGGCAGCGTGTGACGCGTGGGAGAAGCGCAGTCAGCACCAAGACGAGGAGCTCGAGATGGCGCGGATGGAGATCCAGCGCCTCGTGCGTGTGCTAGCAGACCTGAAAGAGTCGGCGCTCTTCTCAGACGACGCGGTGGACGTCGACGGCGACGCAGCTGCAGACGACGACGATCACGACGATCACGACGACAACGACAATCCGCCATTGACCGACGCAGAGCCGAACGAAGAACCGGGCAACAGTGTGGAGGCTGCGAAGCCAGCACGCGTGAAAGCGGACTCGCCGCTCACCAAGTACGTGAACGAGATGATGAAGAAAGCGACGGACCAGATTGAAGACAAGTGGAAAGCGCGGTTCGCGGAGCAGGTCGCAGAGCACGAGCAAGCGCTGGCGCTTGAGCGTGAGCGCTCGTCTGCGTCGGTCATGTCGAACTCACGGCTCATGACGGAGAGCAAGCACGAGCGAGAGGACGAACTGAAATCGCTCCGGAACGAGACAGTGAAGCTCGCAATGGAGAAGAAGCAACGCGAGATTGAAGCAGACGCAGCGAAACGCGAGCTCGACTTTATCAAGAGTCTCTTGGACGAGCAGGACGAAGAGCGGTCGTCGAGTACGTTCTGGCAAAAGACGACAGACCTCGCGAAAGCGAACCGCGCGCTCACGGAAGAAGTGACGCAGCTGAACCAGACGGTGCACAAGCTCCAGGAGTCGCTCAAGCGCACGAAAGACAAGATGGCGGGCTTGAAAGTCGAGAATGTCGAGCGAGTCGGGCGGTCGAAAGAGCTCGAAGTTGCGACGCAGATCCTTGAAGACCGGTGCGCTGCTTTGGACGCGAAGTTTGAGGACGAGAAGACGCGACGCGAGCAGTTTCAAGTGAACGTCGAGCAGCTCACAGTCGAGAACACGGCGCTGTACGCGCAGATGGTTGCGCTGCAGATGACGCACGAAGCCAAGATGGAGGAGCTCCGAGCGCGGTTTGAAAAGCGCAACGTTGTGCTTGCGGGCGAGATGCGGCTGCTGCAGACGCAGAACAAGCTCATGCGCCACTCGGAGTTTGGCCACAGCGCGACAGCGATGGTCAGTGGTGGTGGTGGTGGGGCGAGCACTGTCAGTGTCGGTGGGAGCTCGGTCGCGTACGACGAAGATGACGGTGAGCTGAGCGAGCGGCTGAAAGAGATGACAGAAGAGCTGCTCAACTGTCGCCAGGAGCTGTCAGAGAAAGTGGACCAGATTGCAGAGCTCGAGTGGCGCGTGGGCGAGAGCGAGCTCGTGCGGCGGAAGCTCCACAACACGATCCAAGAGCTGCGTGGGAACATTCGCGTGCACGTCCGGTTGCGGCCGTTTCTGCGCTCGGACGGCGACGAAGCGTCCTGCGACACGCCGCAGCCGTCGATCCGTGCAGACGCGTTCTCGTCGACTGTGCTCACGAACACGGAGAAGCCGCACCGGTTCTCGTTCGACAAGATCTACGGCCAGTCCGAGACGCAAGAGAGCGTGTTCAATGTACGTGAGTGGGTGTGGATGGGTGAGTGTGAGAGTAGGA
Source organism: Globisporangium uncinulatum (assembly GCA_023333755.1). Lineage (NCBI taxonomy): Eukaryota > Oomycota > Peronosporomycetes > Pythiales > Pythiaceae > Globisporangium > Globisporangium uncinulatum. Next base: position 23,003 of record JAASFJ010000031.1, on the reverse strand, counting down.
CTGACGTTATGGATGGATGGATGGGGGCGTCTGCTGGGCTTGCAGGACGTCTCGGACTTTATCCAGTCGGCCATGGATGGCTACAACGTTTGCATCTTTGCGTACGGCCAAACTGGGTCCGGCAAGACGCACACGGTGCGGTGGTCCGCTAGCCTGTCGCTTGTTGGGTCATGGAATGTGGACACTTTTGCTCATGCAGCTGGGGATGTCGAATTGATTGCTTAGATGCAAGGCTCGGGCAAAGCGCAGATGCGCGGCATCATTCCGCGATCGATCCAACTGGTGCGCGTGGAAACCGAACCATCCAAGCTCCTCATTTATTCTTCTGAGCCTGAATGTATGCGGCTGACTCACCCAATCCCAATACTTTAGATCATCCGCTGCTGCCAGGAGCTGTCGAGCCAGGGCTGGAGCTACTCGCTGGACGTGACGTTTTTTGAAATTTACAACGAGACGATCCGCGACTTGCTCGCGACTGAGAGCACGGACGAGCGCAAGTTTAACATCCGCACCGACAAACGTGGGAAGAACTACGTCGAGGGGCTGCGGCAGCTCAGTATCGACTTTGCGTGCGCTGAGGAGCAAGTCGAAGAGATTGTGAACCTCGCAGCGTGCAACCGGTCGGTCGACAAGACGGACATGAACGCGCACTCGTCGCGGAGCCACAGCATCTTTGCGCTCACGATCCGCGGGCTCAACGAAGCACAGAACACAGAGGTCGAAGGCACGCTGAGCCTTGTCGACCTCGCGGGTAGCGAGCGACTGAGTCGCTCAAACGCGACGGGCCACCGGCTCAAGGAAGCGCAAGCGATCAACAAGAGCCTCAGTGCGCTCGCAGACGTGTTCCAAGCGCTCGCGAAGAAGTCGACGCACGTACCGTACCGCAATAGTAAGCTCACGTACGTGCTCCAGCCGGCGCTCTCGGGTGACGGCAAGACGCTCATGATGGTGAACCTCTCGCCCACGTACATGTCGCTCGACGAGTCGCTCTGCAGCCTCCGGTTCGCGCAGAACGTGAGCCAATGCGAGCTCGGCGCTCCGGCCCGGCAGATCAAGTCCCGCAACGCCATCGCTGCTGGACCTGGAGGCGGCTCTGCGACACCAGGGAGTACACCGAGCAGCAGCAGTTCCGCTCCGTCTGCGACTCCAGCGTCCACGCCCAGTGCGCGCAGCTCGCCTGCGAGAATACCGATAGCGCGGACTCGTGCGCCGACGTCGATGACGCCGGTCGCAAAGAAGCTGTTTCAGTGAGAGGAGTAGGGACGGAGAGAGGACTGTGGGTCTCCTCCTTCACGTTTATCACGCAGTGCTTGGACGCCACTGGTCGCAAAATGAAGTCTTCGAGTTGTTCATACGTGTCATACGTTGTTCGGATCGGTCACCTGCTCGCAATGTGTGTATGTGTGCATGTGTGTGGGTGTGACTGTCCAAACGAACGCAAGAAACGCAACCATGTAGGAAATATATTATCGACTTGCCCGCCACGTGCCACACACGTGTGCACGTACGGAGGCAGGCAGGTCGCGGATGCTTGTTCGCCGCTAGAACCAAGCGGCTGAGCCGGGCTCCAGCTCTCCTCCCTCTAAGCAGTGTGGCTGCCAGTCTGGAGGTACGCGACGAGTCGCACGACGTAGATGAGCGTGCAGAGTGCGCAGATGAAAAGCGTGACTGGGAAAGCGCCGGAGCCCTCCGAGCCGGACGGAATGCCGCCGGCCTCGTTGAAGTGCTCGCTCGAGTAGCCGTAGTCGAGCGCGAGTGGGAAGCCCACGGCCCAGAACATCGCGTGCGTCGTCAGTAGGTTGAACGTCCAGCCGTAGTTGTTGGTGATGAAGCCGCCGAGCGTCGGCTTTTTCGCGGCCACAGCAGCATCGTTGCCGCCATTGGCGTTCGCATTCGTGGCGCTGGTGGTGTCGGCGGACATCTCTGGATGCTTGTGCGGTTGGATGCGAAGTGGAGCACGACGAGTTGCAGCGGTCCGTGAGACGAAACTGATGTGCGGATTCCCACTGGGCACTTCATGGGTGTATGAAAGAAAACGACTTGGGGTCAACATACAAACTCCAAGTTCGGTAGGCATTTAATTGTTGCTGATCACACTGTGGTGCCACACAATGACGTGTGGATAAAATCATACAAACAGGCCAGCTTTGGACACCCATGTTCATTTTATGTCCACTTGTAATAACTTGTGTCACCCAGGTCAGAGTTAGTAATAACCGATTTTTTTCAACTTCAAGTCTCCCAATGACCAAATTTACCAAGCTCTTCCTGATCTGAAGCTGTTCAAGAGTTGCTCAAGACCGCACAAGGGTTCCCTCTCCAAAGCCAGCGCGACTGCATCTGCATCGCCCTCTCAGACATTGAAGACTGTAGCGTCTTCATTGCTCTCCTTGCTCTGTAGCTCTGTAGCCCTGTAGCTCTGTAGCTCGTAGCTCGTAGCTCGTAGCTCGTAGCTCGTAGCTCGTAACTCGGCTCGAAGGCAGTGTGGGGCGTGTTCAGGAGCCACGCAACTGAGAACGCTCAGCGCTATCCTTCCAATCCAGATGAGTTTGTTTGAAAATAGCAACTGGGACGGACATCGCGGGCGTTGTGCCATCCTCCACCTCGCACTCACTCGTTCTTTGAGCCTCGAAGATCTCGCTCTCGCGCTCGCTTCTCGCCAGCGGGTCTCCCAAGACTCGAACGAGCTCCTGTCACTTGCACATCGTCAACGTGGCGGAGTGCGCGTCCGCGAGTGGTCGTCAAGAGGTGGTGGGTCAGCAGAGGGGTCGAGCGAGCGAGCTGGCTGAAAACGAGGCGCTTTTCGTCCAAGAGCGTCTGTCCCGCAACCATCTCCCCAACCTTCGGTTTATCTCTCGTACAGTATCTTGAGGCCCTGTGTCCAAGGTTGGCATTCGAGAGATAGCGAACAAGAGAGTAGGGAAGGAGAGTTCCTGTGAAAGAGCGCTAACGAGGGCGCGACGAAGCAGCAGAGACGCTCAAAGCGTCACCTCGTGCGAGCAAGACAGTGAACGGGTGGTCGGCCAGTCGCGTGCCTGTTGGTTGAGTGCGAGTGTTTCAACGTGCCGACTCAACAGAAGTCACTGTTGCCCTGTCACCGTCACCACACCATTGACGAAATCTCGCAGCTCACACACGACCAGCGACAGACTCTGCACCAAGCCACTCCAATCGACACCCTCCGAGGCGTTTAGCTGAGCGCCAGCTCGCGTCGACCGCACGATGGTGCTTGGAGCCTCGTCGTCGACCTCCACGCGCTCACCGGACGGCGCCGCCATTGCAACGCTCTCGCCGACGCCGACGTCGCGAAAGCTCGCGCAGCTGCTTGCAGTGTCGTCCCCCAGTCGGAGTAGCTCTCCGTCATCCATAGAGCCACGGCTGCAGGCGGAGCTGCCGCGGTCGGGCTGGCGCTCGGTGCTCTGGCCGTCTAGTCCCGTGTTCCGAAAGAAGCTCCGCTTCGTCTCGAGTCCGTCGTCCTCGTCACGTGGGAGCAGCAGTGGCAAGAGCAGCAGCATCAGCAACCCCCATCCAGCGTCCGCCCCTGACGGTGAGCTGATGGCTCCAATCCCACTCACGCTAAAAGCGCGTGCCGCGATGGCGCACCAGGAACCACAGGACGACGATAGCGACGACACGGGCGACAGTAGCGGTACGGACTCGACCGCGTCGTCGCCGCACGCAATCACTGGCCTCAGCTTCAGTGAGCTCGCCCGCAAAGCGGCGCGACGGCCACTTGACAAGCTCTCGTCGCCACGTGTGAGCGTGCGCTTGCACGGCAGTCTGCTCCACGTCCAAGCGACACAAGCGCAGCAACCGCTTCACCCAGTGTTGGTGGAGCCTGTGAAGCCAGTCGTACTGGGTCCAGTCCAAGCGGTGACCCACCAGAGCGTTGATCGCAGCGACAACAACGCGCATGACCAACAGGATGAGCAGGAGCTGCCACAGCCGTCGCCAGAGGCAACTGCGAAGCGAAGCTCAGTCGAGCAGGAGCTTACCGAGTTCTGCGCCAACAGCGAGCTCCAGATCGTCATGTTCCCCGAGTACTTTGCCGACGACGAGAAAGCTCTCGTGCAGCAGGTCGCCGCATCGCTCCGGCTCGGGTGTCAAGTCGGAGAACGCAACGTCGCAGTGTTCAAGACTGGCGACGCAGCGTGCGACACGCGGGCAGTAGCACTGGCGCGGGCGACACGAAGCCGCTCGTCGTCTTCGTCGTCGTCCAGTACCATCAGTGACGACGACGTGTTTGTGAACGTGTCGGAGCTCGCGCAGCAAGGCAAAGACTGTTTCATCGCGCGGCTCCGACTTCGCCGGCTGAGCTCTGGTGGCGGCCTGCGACGCAACATGCTGTGGGACGTCGCGGAGCTGACGCAGAGCGACGGTGACGGGGTCGCCGACCCGGTGAGCGAAGGCGGAGGTGGCGTGTACGCAGTGCAGTCTCGCACGAGTGGCCAGAAGCTCGCCATGTTCAAGCCTGCTGAGGAAGAGACGTTCGTTCGCGACGGGCTCTTTCCAGGCGAAGGCGCGGTACGGGAAGAAGCCGCGTACGTGCTCGACGCCCGCAGCAGCAACGGTTTTAGTGGTGTGCCGCCCACAGCAGTTGCACGGCTGCAGCTCTCGACCCTCGGCCGTGCAACGCCAGGCTCGGTCCAGCGCTTCATGGCGAGCAGCATTGGGAGCATGGAAGGGTTTGGGATGCCGTTCGACTTGGCGAAAGCAGCAGCGTTCGTGCCAGTCGAGCAAGTCCACCGCATTGGACTGCTCGATGTGCGGGTGTTCAACACGGACCGACACCCAGGCAACATCCTCCTGATTGGCGACAAGGCGCCGTACACCATGGTGCCAATCGACCACGGATGCATCCTCCCTAGCTGGTTCCACCTCTCGGAAGCGCGCTTTGATTGGCTCGAGTACCCGCAGAGCAAAGTCGCGTTCGGCGCACCGGCACTCGCGTACATTGAAGCGCTTGACGTTGTCGCAGACGCCCAGGCGCTCCGTCGGCTCGGCATCCGGGAGGAGTGCGTGACGACGCTGCAGATCTGTACGCTCGTGCTCCAGCGCGCAGCTCGCGCAGGCAAGACGCTCTTCTGGATTGGCTCGTTTTTGCAGCGGAGCGGCTGCTTCGAAGCGCCGTCAGCGCTCGAGCTGCTCGTACAGTGTGCGTGCGACGCCAGCGGTGTGCCGTTCGCGTTCGAGCCGAACGAGTTTGGCGAGCAGAAGAGCTGCATCACGCCCGGCGTGCTGAGCCGTCGCCCACCCGCGCAGTTCTTCCACGCGCTCGACCAGCTCGTCGATGCTGCTGTGCACAGCGCTGAGTAGCGAGAGAGCGGAGGACTTCCAAGTAACGCGGTCCACACTTGCAGGTCTTGTGGGAAACAAATGTCCATCCATGCCTCTTCATGATCAATTGGGGCAAATGCTTCCCTTGGTTGTATCACTACCGGAATCTGCATGAAGTAGATTTTCAATTTTCAAGTTTTTGAAAAAAAGGTGAAAACTGGAGCGCAGTGGCTCATTTGCGTTCTTGCGATTGCGATCACCATCACGCCGCTTCACTCGCGCGAGCAGCAAGCGATGGCGATGGCGACAGCGACAGCGGCGGCGCATAACCGCTGGGCGGCACTCGACGATGCGCTCGAGAGCAGCGACCAGAGCTTCGCGGGCCTGCGCCGCGTCGCCAGCGCCGGAGCCGCTCGCCGCCAGCGACCGCCACTCGCATCCGCCTTCTTCTTCGAAACGACCGACGAAGACGAGGTCGGCGGCGCCAGTAGCAGCAGCCGAGTGGCCGAGCGCGCACTGGTGGCAGCCCCAGCCGCACAGCCACTGCCGCCTCGCCTGCACATTGGCGAAGTGCGCTTCCCAACCACGCGGAGCGTGCTCTGGTGCGTTCAAACGCGTGTGTGTGGTGGTGTTACGCTGGTGGCGACTGACGTAGGAGTATGCGACCCTTGTTGTGCATGCGTGTGGTTAAAAGGGACCGTCGCGCGCTCGCCGATCCGATCCGCGTCTCTGTGGAGCACGTGATGCCGCGCGTCTCCGTCTCAGCGGCTGCTCTGAAGCACGTATATGAGCTCTTCCGAGAGCGACTGCGAGCTGGTGGCAACGACGATGGCGCGAGCAGCAGCAGCGTTCTGTGCTACCTCTGTGGAGCTGCAGCTGCGATCACGCAATCAAAGCGCATTACGCTCACACGTGTCGAGATGAAACAGGCACGCTGGCGTCATCTCTTTCTGTCACTGCGTGACTCTTTTCTCTTTGCTGACGCTTGTACCTGTTTACGTCAACAGCAGCGGAAAGACCGCTATGATGCACGGGTGCTCTGGGTACCAGTATACGCAGTCGTGAGGAAGCCCCACCGAGCGCTGCAGCTTTCACAGGTCCGTTTCCAAGCCTATGCTCCAAATCTAACCCATTCACTCACTCACATACTTCACTATTGTATCCAAGACCGCCTACGCAGCGTCCATCCCAAGTGCCCAACAGGCGTACGCAGACGACAAAACAGACGCACTAAGTGCGAAGCTGCCACTCGCGCTGCTCGTGACGTCGTCCGCTGTCCACAGTGCGCAAGTGGACGTCCAGCTCGAGTGTCCAGCGCCGTCGCTGCGTTTTACGCTACGTCTCGTACGCAGTCTCCCGCTGCTCATGACGCCACTCGCAGCGAGTTTGGCGCGCCAGGAGTTTGGCACTCAAGACGACGAGCACGCGGTGCGACGGAGCGGGTTCTTGACGCTCGACCGCGCACGGAAAGCAGTGCCGGTGCTCAAGACCGACCCGCTTGTAAGACAGCAGCCGATCGTTGGACTGTGGGTCTACGGCGTGCCACTCAGCGACGAGTGGCGCGACAGCACAGTGAGTGCGCAGCTGGCCGACCCGTACTTGTACTTTGCGTGTGTCGAGTTCGTGTCGTCACGAGCGATCAAGGAGCGCGCCGAAGTGAGCGCAAACACGTTCTTAGTCGCGCTGTATCCGTCGGCCAGTGCGTCGTCAGGCCGCCAGGAGCAGCACGTGAGTCCGTTGCCGCGGTTCTTAGAGTGCAGCTATACGGAGCTCATGGACGCCCGTGAGCGGCGGATCCCGATGCAGCTCTTTGCGCACCACCAGTCCTGTCTCGTTGGCGTCTCGAGCTTCAGAGAGGACGTCGAGTTTACGATGTGCGCGTCGTCGTGCGACGCATGGGAGGCGGCGAGCGAGCAGCTTGGGGTGCCGACCGCACTGGCTGCTCGACACAGTGACGATGATGACGACGACACAGCTCTTCAAGACAACCAGGAGAAGTGTGAGGAGCGACTAGCGTCGACAAGCGACGCGAGCTTCCGAGGGACTGCTCGACGGGCGCTCTCCCGCGTCACGTTCAGTAGTACGACGAGTGCGGCTGCAAACGAGACTAGCAACGCTTCTGGAGCACGCCGGAAGCGACCGTCAGTGTGGACACGGTACGACGACATGTGGGCGTCGATGTACATGCTAGTGTGTCTGACAGGATTGCTTGTTCTGATGGCAGGGTGGCTCAAGAGCCCGAGACAAGAGAGAATGAGCACCCAAACCCACGTACCTCACCGTCTTCAGAACGCACCAGCGCGTTCCAGTTGCCTAGTATTGTAACGGATGAGGCCCTTGGTGATCCCACTCGCGAGTCACCATCCACGCCGTCTCCAAAGCGCACGAGCGAGCTGCACGATACACACGACCACGGATCCGAGGCGACTCCGCTTGGCGCACGGAGTTGCTGCAAGTCACAGGCACTGCTGACGATCCAGCACCAGCAGATTCTAGAGAACCAGCAGCGGCAGCTGCACGAGATGCAGGAGCAGATCGCGCACCTGCGGCGACTCCTCGATGCCACCAAGAGAATGGACGCCGATGAGTTCTCATCGAGTCGCGTGTCGACACCCGAGTTTCTCCCGCCGCTCGAAGATGACGCAGCACTGGGTCCGGCCGAGTCGCACGACGAGAACGGGCAAGATCCGCGGCGAGCCGCTGCTGTCGTCGCTCCTGTTGCCAGTCCGCTAGGGTCAGGACTGCACGCTGCTGACAACATGGACATCGAGAGCGTCCGTGAAGGAGAACAGGATGGAGTCGACGAAGACGAGAGCGACGAGGAGAAAGCCAGCAGACACGAGGATGTTCCGAGCGACGACGAGAGCTCTCTGCACCTCTCGTCACTCAGCAATTCGTCCATGCGGTCCGAGATGTCGTCGCTGTCGTCGTCGTTTGTGGGGACGCGGCTTAAGGAGCGGTTCCGGAAGTCGGGGAGTGGTATTCGCCCACAGGAGCAACGTGCAGTCAGCAGCTCGTCTGCTCTTGCGGACGACGCAGACTCTCCCTTCCAAGCAAGGATGGCGGTGGAGTCTAGCAGCAGGCGCCAGTCGGAGCAAACCCACCCAACGAATGCTGACTCGACTGCGTCTGCCAAGCACGTACGATTGGAGCAGACGTCACGTCTGAGTGACGAAGACAAGAGCCCTGGTGAGTCGGACGACGACGACGACGACGATGGCGATGGCGACATGAACGGCACTCGTTTTCCAAGCCCACCAGTGGAGAAGTTGATGCCGCCGGATCACTACTTGCACCACGGTGGTGCGTTCATCGACCAGCACGGCGGGTGCTTCACGACCCCAACGACGGACCTCCACAGCTTCTGTGTGCCACGCATTCGGTTCTCAGTGCCGTCGTCGTCGCGAACTGGGGGCGGCTACCTGTCGGACTCGGACGACGACGAGGAGTTCCGACGCATCGAACAAAAGTACAAGCGGCTGTTGCGATCATGACCAGACAGAACGTACCCTCCAGACAGACAGACAGCTAACATGCGTAGACGGCAGCAGGGTCGTTCGTTGGCTACAAGCGTGTGTTTGTGCGGGCTTTTGTTGAGTTCATGTGGTTGCGAACTGGTTCGAAACCTTCTCCTCACCATCCGCTAACTCACCACGAATTTGCTTGCAGATCTCTGAAGGATGCAGTCGACGCTGTAGCTGCGACGCGAGCCTCAAGGTCGCGGATCCGCGCGTCTCGCATCTCTACCTGTCGCTGTGCAGCCTCCAGCTGGGAATGCAGTAGGTCCACGACGCTTTCGACAGAGACACGCACATCGCCTCATTGCGTCGTTCCGCGTCGTCGTCTTCTCTGTCGCTGTCCTCCCAACGACACGCATCGTCGTCGTTCTTGCCACTCGCCGCTCGACGCTGTGTAGCTCCCACACACCGATGGACGAAGCGACGAAGAACTCGGGCGTGGCGAGCGCATTCCGGGGACGCGGGCCAGAGCAACGACAGCAGCCCGGCACAACACAACAGAGCGAACACACTCACGCGTAGTGACGAAGACGGCGGCGCTTGTATTAACACGCTCATGCGAGCAGCTCGCTCACACCGACATCGACACCGACACCACCTACCAGCGCTGACGACGCAGGCTTGACGTACACCAGGTACTCGACCGGGAACTCGAGCACCGTGGGCTGAGGCGCCTTACCTGCTGGGTGCACGCCCGCCACTGAGCGAGGTGGGTGCAGTAGGAGCCGGAAGCGGTTGAGATCGAACACGCCAGAGCTCATGAAACACGCCTTGAGCGTGACTGTCGCGAGCGCACTCGGCGCGAAGTCCGTGATCGTCTTCTTCGTCACACCCGCCCAGAAGAAGTGCGGCGACGCTGCGCCGACAGCGCCACCCGTGAACAGGAAGCTACTGTTACTGCGGCCGATAAGGCCGACTGGCTTGCTCTCGCTCGGGTGCAACATCTCGAGCGTAAAGTCGAGCGGCGGCGAACTCGCCGAGCAGTCGTTGCGGATCGTCATGACGACGTCGAGCTCAGCGAAACCCTGGCCGGGAACAGCAGAAGCGCCACTACTACTACTGGTGCTGCCCGTCGCATGCAGCGCGACCGTGTCCGCGTACTGGAGCGTGACTGTGAGGGGACTGGCGTTCTGTCGGAGCGGCGAGCGCACCTTGATCGGCGTTACGTTCGACTGGCCGACTGCACGTCGACGAACGCTGTTCTCTGTCGACCACACAAGCACCAAGTGGCCATCGACATCCGGCGAGTGTAGCAGCGCCGCCTTGGAGGTCGGCTGTGGGTCTGCCCGGCGGCTGTCCGCTGGCTCGTCCGCGTTCTGTTGACTCTTGAGCGCCTTGTTCTCGCGCCGAACACTCTGGATCGTGCGGAAGCCACCGCCTCCACCACGCTTGCCGTCAGTCCCGGACCCATCTCGCCCACCCGATTGACTCGCGTCTCGCACGAGCTCGCGGGCGTTCTCGACGCACAGAAACTGCTCCACTGGGAGGCCACGTAGCAAGGCTGGAGCAGTGCTGTCCTCGTGCGGGTTCAGCCGGAGCGTACACGAGTGGAAACTGGCGTCCGTCGCAGCGCCAGAGCCACGCGGGACGACTCGGAAGTAGCTCGTGCTCGCTTCCTGGAACCCGAGCTGTGAAGCATCGCGTACTGTGGCGGCAGCGACGGAGGAGGAGGAGGAGGAGTCGCCAGTTGTCGGCGCACTCGCAAAGCGCTCGATCGTCCACGCGTTGCTCACACACGCGAGCTGCTCGAGCTGGACCGGGTCCTGGGCGTCGACGTTCCCGTCTCGTCGCTCGTTCTGTACCGTCACGCCGAGGACGTACTCGCCACTCACGCTGAAGCTTGGAGCGACAGAATACGACACGCTTACACACGGGAGGAAGTTGAGATCGAGTGCGAGTCGTACGGACCGAGACAGCGACAGTGTCGCAGCATCCGCGACTTCTTGATCCTCCGCTGTCTTTCGGTAGCGAAACAGAAGTCGCGCACGGAGTCGACCAGGTTGCGTGCTCCGTGCCCACACGACGATCTTCCGCGTCTCTCCTGGCGCTAGCGTCACGTCGCTCAGATCAAGCACCTCGCCGTTTGCACCAACGTACGCGGCGAACGTCGCCGCGGTCGGAACTGCGCTCGCAACGCAAAGCACGAGGTCGGCACAGCAGAGCTGGAGGCCCGCGAGCCCAGCCGAGCCGCCGTTCGCGAGCGTCACGTCGAGCCGCACAATCTCGCCAGCGTACGCTTCGCTCGGCATGTTCTCGAGCTGGACGCCGAGCCACGGCATCGCCCCCGTCACGTTTGCAATCAGACTCGTGTTTGGTGCGCGCGCACGGGCTTCGCGGTTCGCGCGTGTGTCCTGTAAGAGCGGCCCCGGAATGTCGAACGCGTGCTCGCCGTGCACGTCGCCGCCACAAATCGACCAGCGCACGCCAGTGAGACTGAGCACGCCGCGAGCGTGCGGCGTCACCGCCAGTCGCACGCGCTCTTCGCTGCACGGCAGCAGCTGGAGGTTCACGCGGTCCACAGTGATGCGCGCAGTGTCTCCACTCGCCTCCTGTGTTTGCGGCTCAGGGACGTCGACCACGTTGCTGCCGCCAGCCAAGGATGACGACGACGACGACGACGACGCCACAGCCGCTTCGAACTTGCCAAAGAGGTGAATGTCCTCGACGTCCACTGCGCACGAGAGAGCGTTCTTCATGACAAACTCGACGTAGATCGTCTCGCCGAGCGCATAGTTCTCTGGCCGCTTCAGCTGGTGCTTCTTGTTGCGGAACGTGACGTTGAACGTCGTCGGCTGGTGCAGCCACCGACTGCTGTGGGCGCCAGCGTCCCGTGTCGCAGCGGTCTCAGCACTCGCGTACTGGTGAACCTGGTTCTGCTTCTCGATCGTCGTCTCGAGCGCCTTCCACGCGTCCGCGTCTGCAGGGTTCCCGTCGATCTCGCGGTTGATCCCGAACGCGTTCATTGGCGCAAACACGACCGTGGACTGGTCGTCCAGCTCGGGCATACGCAGGTCCCGTACGAGCAGCGTCTTCACGCCAGTGCCGTCGTCGCGGACCAGCACTGGACCAGAACGCGGCAACGCGACGACTGTAGCTGAGTTGTCGCTGCTCGTCGCGAGAAACTCCTTCACAATGAGTCCGAACTCGTACAGCAGCGCTTCTTGCTGACTCGCCGAGTTCCGGCCTGTACCAATGAGCGTGAGGAAGAGCGTGATCGACGCGAGCGGGTCGTGCAAGCGGTTCGCTTGCTGCGCGAGCGTAAAGTTGATGTGGTCCTCGACTTGGACCCAGCCGCTGCCGTGAAAGACTGCACGTGCGAGTGCGTAACAGCGTGCGGAGTGGGGCTTGTGGCCGAGTGCGTCGTAGACGTGGCCGGCCATGACCATCCGGAAGCCAAACTTGCGGAACTTGGGCTGTCGGGCTTGGAGGTCGCAGAGTGCAGCGCGTTCCATGAGCACCGCCGAGCAGATGCCTTGTTCCATGGTCGAGCCGCGAATGAGCGCTGCAGACGCGCTGTCCATGTAATCAGTGAAGAGCCCCGAGTGGCTGAGCGTACTGTAGATCTCGCCTGCGAGCACTGCAGCGCGGACCGCGAGCCGTGCAGTCGCCGGTGTGTTCATCTTGACGTAGATAGCGACTGCAGTCTCGAGCGCGTTCGTCATTTGCATCGGTGAGCCTTTCGTGAGCAAGAGACAGAGCGCGATCATCTCGTTCGCGTTCGCGCCATGGAGTGTCGACTTGTCGGCCTTGTAGTCGTCGCGTACGAGCCGGTACGTCTGGAGTGCGAGGTCGTAGTCGCGCACAAGGAACGCCGTGTCTGCGAGCAGCCGGGTCTGCGCTTCGATCGAGTCGCAGCGGTACGTGACAGCCGTTGTCCCAGCACCACCGGCACTGCCGCCACCGACCGCGTTCGCGCCACTGGCGCGCGTTGAGAGGTCTTTCGGCTTGCGCAGCCACGACTTGAAGACGTTCCGCACGCCTTTCTTCATCGCTGACACGATCTCGTTCAGCTGGAAGATGCGCGCTTCGAGCGCTGTCAGCACGACACGGAGCCCAAAGTCGCGCACGAAGCTACGGACTCGAACGACGTCGTCGCTTGAGAGCAATCCGCCCAGTACGTCTGTGGCCCCAATGGTGGATGAGATTGCGACCATGGACTGGAATGGCGGCGCGTGGAGCCGGGCGGTCGTATAGAGAGCTGCGTTCTGCACGTTCGCACGCTCAGCCGGGAGCGAGTTGAGACGGAGCACTGCGCTCGCGAGCGGCGGGAGTTGGAGGCCCAAGAGGATCGCGTCCGGGTCAATCGACGTCCCGTCGGCCTCGACAACGTCGTGCACGACAACGTAAAACTTGGGCACGTTCGGGTCGTACAGGCCCTGGAGGAACGGCGGCGGGAGGTTCCGCGCAGCTGCGAGCTCTTCAAAGCAGTGACGCGGGTTGCTGTCAGTCGACGACACAGCCAGGAGCATCGCTGCTGGCTGCCCGAGCAGACTCAGCTCTTCGCCAATGAACGAGTCGAGCAGTGTGCGGCGAAATGCGCGGTACCACGGCAGCGGCTCGGCATCCGACACGCTGCTACTACTGCTACTCTCGAGCGTAGCGCGCAAGTATGCGGGCACGTCAGCAGCGCTCGCAATTGGCGGTAGCTGTAGATCGATTGCCGCGCCGTGCGGTGGATGGTGCGCCACAGCGTCCCCGAGCGCGCGCGTGGTATCTGGCAGCGCACGCGCAGCAAAGTCGGCGGCCGCAACGAAGCGGAAGTTAAAGTCTGTGAGCACGAGTTGGTGATTCACGGACCGTAGTGGCGCGTCGGCGCGCTCGAGCGAGGAAAAGCCCGAGAGCAGCGTAGCGAACGAGAGCCCGCCGTTTTTGCGCGCGAGGCGCTCGACCTCTGGGGTCGCGCTTGCTAGCACCAGTGGCGCAAAGGTCTCTTGGACCCACGCTTCCATGCGCTCCATGGTGATCGTGGGAGCTACTGATGCGGATGCGCTTGATGTGGGGGAGAACGAAGTGGCTTCACCTGCTAGTGCTGAAATCGAGGTCGGAGCTAGTTTTTTGTGCACCTTCGAGCAACCTGTCCGAGTGGCTTCACCGGTATACCGGTATACGGTAACTTTCACTCAAGCATTTTTTTGGATTAAACATCACGTTGCAATTTTGTCGCAGCCTGAAAACGTGAACACGAACAGCGCGAGGATTCACATTGTGTGCATATAGGGAAGTACAATAGCGCATGTTGTGGTAGGCAACAGTGAAGAGTTGGACGGTTGTAAGGTTGGACAGCCGCGCTTCTACTGTACTCCGCTGGTGCTGACGTGGTGGTGTTGGCTTAGCCAAATGAATGGGTTTATCGAACATGCTAGAAAGTCAGAATCTTGGAAATTGAATACAGTAATCGTCGGATATAAATGGGTGAGGAAGAATATCGAAAATTACAAATACAAGCGAGTTGAAGGAACGACTACAACGCATACCCTCTATTTCCTGCTTCATTTTGGATTTATTATGCGCTTAAATAATTTACCAATAAACCTTCATAGTTTTATACAATTATCAATTCGATACATGTCTGGCGTTTGGTCCATGCTCTTCCATCTGTACGTGCCAGAAAGAATTCCCACGAAAGCTGGAGCAGCTCCTGTCACACTCACGTTTTTTCGCCAAGCCCCAAGCCAAGAAAACAACAGCAACCCGCCACCGCCACCGCCTTCGCTGTCCACACACGCGCACACGCACGCATCATGGGCACTGCCGACGTGGACACGAACAAGAATGTCAACTGGATGGACTCGCGCGGCTTCTGGACCTTTTACGGGCTCCTGCTCGGCTCGCTCTACATGGCCACGCCCGTGCTCGTGCCGTCTCCGCACAAGTGGACGGTCGTCAACGTCGTGCACGGCATCGTACGTGCTTCATGGCTGCGCTTTACGTGTTGTGTTGTGTGCGCTTCTATTTGGTTTAGAGCGTGTATGTGTTTGTGTGGTCCTCGAATGCCAGTGTGTGTGTGTGTTTGAGACTGACTGACTCACTCTTCTTGTCCGTCCATGGCTGTGCGACCGTGGGACACACCGACCCATAGGTGACGTTCGGCATCATGCACTGGATCAAGGGCTCGCCGGACGACTCGAGCATGATGGGCGACTTCCGTGAGCTGACGTTCTACGAGCAGATTGACCAGGGCCACCCGTGGACCGGCACGAAGCGCTTCCTCATGATCGTGCCCACCGTGCTCTTCATGCTCGCGTCGGTCTCGACAGACTACGACACGCTGCACCTGTGCATCAACCTGCCGATCTGGGCCACGCTCATCCTCGCCAAGCTCCCGGAGCTCGACCGCGTGCGCCTCTTTGGCATCAACTCGACTGTCGGCATTGACGACGTTGGGAAGAAGGGCAAGAACGAGTGAACGAGCGAGTGAGTGGAGCTGGAAGGAACGGGACGAAGCGACTCCCATCCGCCACCATCGCCAGCCTTGTCAGTGCGTCAGCGGCACCACTCGCGCAAAGAAACGACCAGAAAAAACACCCGCGTTTGTATGTGAGAGAAGCGAGCTTTATCAACATCGAGGTGCTTCGTCTTCGTTTTGTCTCGTGCAATTGTGCGGTGCTTCTTCTGCGCGTGGGAATGGTATCCGCACTCTGTCTCTCAGTGTAGCATTTGGACTTGTGTATCTACAATCCCACACAAACGTACGAGAGTAGCTCTCTCCCATATAGATATTAGCTTACCACGAACGTCCGAGCATACGACCGACACGCTGAGAGACCGACGGCGCATCCTCCATCCCTCTCTCTCGCTCTCTTGCTCACTCTCCTCTCTTCTCTTCTTCTCCCTTTCCCCACACACTCCCAACCACTCTCTCTCGTCTTTCTTCCGTGCTCTTGTCGTCGCCGTCGTTCTCTTTTAACGCGTCGTTCTCTTCCCTCGCGCTTCTTCCTCCGCACGCGCTGGCACTTCTATCTTGCTCTTAACAGCAGCCGCTCTTGTTCTGCTTCTGGTTCGTCGGAGGCGTGATCGGGAACGCTTCGCGCTCCGGCTGGTGCGGGTTCTTGGGCAGTCGCTTCGCAATCGCGACAAACAAATCCTTCACGTTCACAGCGGTCTTCGCTGACGTTTCCATGTGCAGAATGTCATTGTCCTCAGCGTACTGGTGCGCCTCTTCAAACTCCACCTTGCGGCGTGCTTCCAGGTCGGCCTTGTTGCCCGCGAGTGCGATCACGACATTCGGGTCGCCACGTCGCTGCAGTTCCTTCACCCACGACTTGGCGCCTGTGAACGAGTCCTGCGGGTTTCCATCACAGCACACATACTGTGTGTGAGCACTGGCACTACAGAGAGACCGACAGTGTTCAGCGAGTCTGTGTACCTTGTTTGTGACGTCATACACGACAATCGCGGCTGCAGCGCCTCGGTAGTACATGGGCGCCAGACTCCGGTACCGCTCTGCAAACACACACACATACAACCTAAGTCAACTCTTCGCTCTTGCTTGCGTCGCTTGTCGCCACGTGCACCACCGCACCTTGGCCAGCGGTATCCCAGATCTCGAACTTGACCGTGAGACCGTCGTCGAGTCCGACCGTCTGCGTCAGGAACGCAGCTACACGTTCGCATTCCATGCAACCGCGAACCTTTCCGTGAGTCGCCTGCTACAACCTCTTCCTCCTTTCATCGTTCACTTGCAAGCACATGAGAAAAGGAACGCACCGCCGATCGTCGGCTCCTGGAACTCGAAGAACTCGTCACGCACGAAGCGCACGACGAGACACGACTTCCCGACCGCCGTGTCGCCGAGCAGCACGAGCTTAAAGTGGCACGTCTTTCCTTGCGCCATCTCGCTGTGTGGGTTTATTCACGCTCGGAAAGGGGGAAGACGTCGCTTGGTCTGAGAAGCAATGAGCACGTGTGTGGGGAGGAGTCGCAGTCTGCGGGGGAGCTTCTCGGTTGATGATCGATCGATCGCCTGAGCTGCGCTACGCTGAGTGCTTGCTGTGGGGCTTTGCCTCCCTGTTCTTCTCTGAGCGAAGCCCGAGAAATGCGGGAGGGCAGGTAGTTTTCGTATGCCTCCTGGCATTCACGTGGAAGAGAAGAAAGGCTGAGCGTAAGATAAAGTCTATTTTAATAGATGTTAGCATAGTAAAGTTCGACTTGCATTTTGGATCGACACGACGTTATTTTCCCAAATCTTTCGCACTCGACCAAAGATATGCCTTTTACAAGGGTTTAAGCTAACTCGCCATGATTTACGGAAAGTGGGCTGCTTTTGAGGGCTTTCGTGGTGGTGTCGCAGCGGTGTGGCACAGCTGGCTTCTTTCTTTCACACCGAGACTCACTCAATGAGCTGATGGCAACAGCACAGCAACTTTCAAATGAGTTCCAAGCTGAGGGTCTCCCTCACTGCCGTACCGTACAGCCCGTTCGTACATGGGTGCCATGCTGCCTTGTGCGAGTTCGAGTGGTTGCCAGCTTCCTTTCTGTAGCAAGCCCGATGTCGTGCCGTGACGACACCATGCATTCATAGCATCGAAGCATGAAGCACTCGTTTGCAGACATGTTGTTCGGACAGGGTCTCACCAGGATATCGAGATTGGTTCATCAGTTCGGCTGACGAACTCTGTGGAGAGGTAGAGATGGTTCTCGGCCAACCTTTCATGCAACCCACCAAATACGATTCGGAGCCCGAGGGCGTGCACACAACTTGAGCGAAGTCTGCGATTGATCCGATGCAGTCCCGTACTTCCACAGTGCGGGACTGCATCGGATTAATCGCAGACTTCGCTCAAGTTGCTCAATAATGACACTGTATTTCGCCAGTCACACCTACAGCATGACTCGGTTGCGCTGTTGCCAAGCTCGGCATGGACCAGAGGTGCGCTCAGGCTGTGCTGTTCGTTCGAGTCTGACAAATACGCGCGCTTCACTGGTGTTGGGTGCTGAATTGGCGGCCTCCATTACTGATCGTACACTGCCGGCAAGCCAGTCAACCACACTTCTCTCAGCCTCGACAGCTGTGCGTGTGTCGACAATAGATGCGCCACAAAATCAAATCGCATCAATCGAGTCGATTGAGTCACACAAACTTGATGTTGCGTGATGCGAGGAAGATCTGGAGAAGTGGTTTTGCTGGAGGCATCGAGCGCTCTGTGCGACAGAGCTCCAGTCCCCAATGCAGAAGAATCTGGCACCTCCAGTCGCCACGCGGCTATTCGAAAACAGCCCAAACAAGGACCAACAAAGCGTCAACTCGATCGAATTCAGCCAGCCAAGCACATCATGGCACCACGATCAGACGAGAAAGCGGATCGTGACACTCGCAATCTTCCCGTCACGAATGCCGCTCGTGAAGAGGTGCGCTTGTTTGTGCTTGTTTGATGCACACGATGTGGCGCGGACTCACTTTTTTGGCCACTTCAACGCGTGTCAACAAGATAGAGCACGTGAACGTCTCTTCATCGCTTGCATATCGGACCCCCTTGCTCATCGCAATCTTGGATGCCAGTCGACACCACGAGTCGTCCTATCCCTTCTCTCTCATTCCGCAATCCTCCCTTCACGAGGACAGACCACCTCCGGTCTTCGACACGAACTCCCGTGAAAGCCGCCGCCGCCATGAAGCTCTTGGGCGCCGCCGCGATCGTCGCGCTACTCGCCACTGCGGTACAAGCTCAACAACCGACTTTTGCGCAGTCCACGACGCCGTCGCCATCCACCGTTGCCACAAGTTCTGGAAGACTCAGCATCCCGAACTTCGCGAGCGAGGCGGATCGCCAAGCTCGCGCTGCTGCTCTGCAGTTCATCGCTGGACAAGTCGTGAACGAGAAGCGCACGTGGCGCGTTGGCGCAACCGACTTCCCGTTCTACGACGGTCCGGTGGCGCGTCCAGGCTCACTCGCCGAGCGCGTCCAGCAAGAGCAGGTCGTGCGGCTCAACAAGTACCGCAACACGAACGCCACGATCCTCGGCCAAATCTTCGCCACCGCGACGTTCAACTCGCTTGACGACTACACCAAGTTATACGACAACGTCACGGTCATCGCGCCACACCCCATGAGCTCGGACTTTAGCGACGAGACCTTTGGCTACCAGCGCACGACAGTCAAGGGCTTCAATCTGCACAAGTTCCGCGTTGGCTCGGACGCGTTTCCTAGCGACCCGAGCCTCACGGTCCCTGCGAACGTCGCCAAGATCTGCGGCAAGAAACGAGCGACGGTCGCGAGCATTGAGAAGGGCAACGCGCTCTTCGTCTCGGACTTTTCAAACTTTGGCACGTGGAGTGATCCGCCAAAGACGGGCATCAAGTTCACGGCGCCGGTTGTAGGGTACTTTTGCTATAACGAAGACCGCAAGAAGCTACTGCCGCTCGCGATCCGCATCGTGAGCACTGGCTTGACGTACACGCCATTCGACAAAGCAGACGAGTGGACTGTGGCCAAGATGGCGCTCGAAACCGCGGAGCTCACGTTCCAGCAGCTGCAGCACCTGGCCGACACGCACGCCATGCTCGCACCTGTGCAGATCGAAGTGCTGCGTAACCTCGCACCAGTGCACCCAGTGAGCGCACTCCTTCTGCGCATCAGCAACGTTGACCTCGGTATCGAAGTACTCGCATCGCAGCTGCTGTTCAACTACTCGACAGCGGTTGACTTCACGTTCGGCTTTGGTCCGGTCGGCTGCATCCAGTTCTTGGATCACCAAATGCAGTTTCAGTCTGTCGCGAACGACTTTGAAGCGGACGTTGAGAGCCGGGGACTCTCATACTTGCCGATCCACAAGTACGCTAAGTTCGGTAAGCTGTACAACAACCTCTTCAAGTCAACGATTGGCGCGTACCTGCGGGCATACTACCCGTCCGACGCGGCGGTGGCAGCTGACGCGGAGCTGCAGAATTGGGCAAAGGCGTGCGCGGCCGTGAGCCACCTGCGCAATTTCCCGACCCAGTTCAAGTCGCTCGGTGCGCTTCAGAAGCTCTTGACGTACCTCGTGTTCCAGACGACAGTGCGACACCACGCAATGAATGGCGTGACTAGCTGGGAGTCGTCATCTGTACCGTACGCGACGCCGGGCTTATGGCACGCGTTGCCGACGAAGAAACTCGTGGACGGCGAGACGCTCAATGTGCTCGATTTCAGCCCACCAAAGACAGTCATCCCAGTGATCGTGGGGCTGGCGCTCGGCTTTAACCGCTTCGTGCCGGAGAGCGAGTCGCTCCTCGCACTCTTCAAAGTCGCGCCCTTCACGAACGAGCCCAAGCTGGCAACCCTGATCCGCAATTTTGAGAGCACGCTGATGTTCATCGACAGTGCGATCGTGGCGGCGGACGAGGGCGAGAAATGGCCGTACCGCGTCCTGCGCCCATCGATGTTGGCGAGCTCAGGCTGGGTGTAACCAACCAAGAACAAAACAGACACATGTTCACCATTCTTCATGAGCTTGACGTCGTCTCTGTTGCCTTTCATTCGCAGCTCTTCCAGTACTTGGCGGCGGCGTCGAACGCGTGACGATGACGCGGGCCTGGACGGCGCCGCCCAGTTGACGGTCCGTCGCACGTGCGGCGACCCTGTCGGCGTTAGTCGTGGATGCTGGCGCACTGGGTGTCGAGCGACTACTGAGTAGTGTGTCGCAAGCCGACAATGGCGACAACGACAGCAACGGCAACGTTTGGTTGCGACTCGCGCGAGACAGCAACGACAGAGACGTGTCAATCAGTCGTGCAGACCTGACGCCGCGATCAAGAGCCATCAAGCGCAGTCGTTGGCATCGAAAGTTGGCAACGCCTCGATTTCGCCCGTCAAGTCGGACGACACCGGCGACCTCGAGGACGTGAAGGACGAGATCTTGGACGTCGTGCAGCTGCCGATCAAGCACCCCGAGCTCTTTGCGAGCCGCGTGCGACAGCGGTCCGGGAGCCTGTTGTATGAACCGCCGGGCACGAGCAAGACGCTGCTGGTGAAGGCGATCGCGACCGAGTGCAACCTCAAATTCCTGAGCGTCGAAAGTCCCGAGCTGCTCAACGTGTGCATTGGCGAGAGTGAAAAGAACGTGCGGCAGGGGTTCGATAAGGCCCGCAGTTGCCAACCGTCTATCCTCTTCGTCGACGAGTGCTCAAAGTCGTGCAGGCGCTCAAACACCCGTTCGTGCTCGCACCGGGCGTGGACCTGCTCGCTTTCGTCGGTCATCTCCCCGCTCAACTGTACTGGCTCCGACATCTATGCGCTCTGTTCGAGTGCGTTCGCAGCCGCGATAAAGACCCGTGTTGTGGCGCTCGACCAGCAGATAGGTATGTGCTGCTTGCGTGAGTGTGGTGTATACTGTACGAAGTGTGCGCGGTTCTCAAGGAAGAAGCCGGATAGGAATACGCAGAGAAAGAGAGAGAGAGAGAAGAGGGCAGTTAGTCGCCCGGCACGACCAGAACGCGTCCACGCGAGGACGCACATTGTGATGGACGATGTGAGCACGATCACGGCCGTCATGTACGTCACGAGCCCAAGCTCGGCCTTCTTCTTCGACAGGATCGTGCGCACGTTCTTTAGCGCATTGTACGAGCTCTCAAGGCGCAGGAACGACAACAAGCGCAGCAGCCGCAACGCCCGCAGCGTCAGCAGTCCGTTGTTCGACGGCGTGAGCCTGAACGTCAGGACCCGACGACAACACCCGCACTCCTTGTCAGCTCAGCCCCTCCCCCACACATCGACGCTGGCTTCACAGAGGCATGACGCACGAGTATTTGAAGACCAGCTCAACGTAGAACGGAACGAGCACGACGAGGTCGATGACGGACATGGGCGGACCATCCATGTGAGTCTGTCGGGTGAGAGTGTGGGCAGTCAGTCCGCAGCTCGCTACGAACAACACACCAGCCTACGTTTACGCAACCACGACGTACCGCCCAACGGCCGGGTGCGTGAAACGCTCGTCCTCAACGCACGACCAGAGCCGTAGCGCGTACTCGACCGAGAAGATGGCGGTGGACGCGGTGAGGAACGTGTCGTACCAGTCCGAGTGGAGGTCTGGCATAGCGTGGGGTTAGTCCACTTACACGCCCTCGTTAAACGAGTTGCTCTCACGTGCGAGAAGTGAGAGACACACACACGACGAACGATGCACATGCGACTTCGGGCGGCTCGCCGTTGATGAGGTTCGAGATGTCCATCGCCAGCAGCACGTTGAGCAGAATGAGTGTGAGGATGCAGAGCTCAAACACGTACGACGCGCGCTGGAGCGATGAGTGGTGCGCGACCGACGGGCGGAAGCGCAGCACTGTCCAGACGTCGTGGCGCAGCGAGCGACGGTGCGCAGCCACTGACGGGCGGCGCTGACGGGGACCGAGCATAGGCGATGCAAAGCCGATGGCGCGACCTGCGTCCGCGCCGCCAGCTTCGCCGCTATCCCGCGCGTGCTTGCCCGACAGCAGCTCCGTAAACTCCGCGGGTGTTGGGAGGCGCTCCGCCATGCCGTTGTGTGCAGAGGTGACGAGCACGTTGGCTGCAAGAGTGAGGACGGTGTGCGTGTGTGGGAAGATGGCTTTTATAGCTTCGCCTTTTATAGTCTCAAATCTCAAGATTTGCTTTGGCGAAATGTCAAGCAATGCGAGCGAGTCGAGTGGAACCCAAGGCCAAGATCGAGGCACTGCGTGCAGAGGTGTCCAGTCTGTCGTCGCACTTGGCGACTCTGCGCGCGGAAGGGGAAGCTCGTCGGTTCGCGCTCGAGATGCGAGAAAGCACAGGTGGCGCTCAGTGACCATGCTCTCCTGTTGCAAGCATTCAATTCAATGTCGACTCTGCATGAGCAACTTGAGAGCGGCGTTGTGGACCTAAGCGACGTGGTGCTCCTTCACAACGAGGTGGAGCTGGAAGTCCGAGTCAGCGCCATCGAGAACACTAGCGCGACGGAATCGAGCTCAGCTCCAGCTTCAGAAGAGAGTGTTTCGGATCATGCGTCTGGTACGGGTAGCGTCAAGGGCGGTGGTGATCCGCATATCGCGACAGTCGACTTCATGGCCCACGCTGGACAAGCTATCTTCTTTGATTATCTGAACGCATGCGAGCAGTACTTGCTCGTGTCTCGTTTTGTTCTCACTCTTCAAGACGTGTGTTGACTCTTTCACGCTCTCTCTTCTACTTCCTCTGTCCCATAATGTTTGGCACTTTTGCTGTCCCAAACATGCCAAATTTGAAGCAAACCAGATTCTAATTGGCCAAAACTCGAATC